>MPUH01000496.1:0-50312 GCA_001970955.1 Stentor coeruleus
AGCTGAGGAAAAAAGACTAGCTGAAGAACGAAGAAAAGCTGAAGAAAAAAGACTAGCTGAAGAAAGAAAGCAAGCTGAAGAAAGAAGAATAGCTGAAGAAAAAAAGCAAGCTGAAGAAAGAAGAATAGCTGAAGAAAAAAGAATAGTTGAAGAAAGAAAGCAAGCTGAAGAAAGAAGATTAGCTGAGCAAAAGAGAAAAGCTGAAGAAAAAAGACTAGCTGACGAAAGAAAGCAAGCTGAAGAGAAAAAAATGGCCGAGCAAAAAAGAAAAGCTGAAGAAAAAAGATTAGCTGAAGAAAAAAGACTAGCTGAAGAAAAGAAAAGGGCTGAAGAAAAAAGAAAGGCTGAGGAAAAAAAACTTGCTGAGGAAATGAAACTCGCTGAAGAAACTAGGCTAGCTGAAGAAAAAAGGCTTGAAAATGAAAGAAAACTTGCTGAAGAAAAAAGACTTGCAGAAGAAAGAAAACTCGCTGAAGAAAAAAGACTTGCAGAAGAAAAACGCCAAGCTGAACAAAGGAAACAAGCCGAAGAGAAAAAAGCAGCAGAACAAAAAAGAATAGCCGAAGAAAAAAGACAAGCTGAAGAAAAAAGGTTAGCCGAACAAAAACAAAAAAGGTTGGCTGAAGAAAAAAAGCAAGCCGAAGACAAAAGAAAAGCTGAAGCTCAAAAGCTAGCAGAAGCCCAAAAGCAAGAAATGGAAAGATTAGCCAAACAAAGAAAACTCGATGAAGATAAATTAAAAAAAGAAACTGGCGAGATAAAATTTCAACAAAGATACACAGCAGAAGAGCAAGGACTTGAAGAAGAACCCAATTTCGAAGATCAAGGAGAAATAGTAATTGACTTAGAGCCTTTTGCTCAACAAAGTACAGAAAAAATGCAAAGTGAAGAAGATAATGAAGATGATTATATAAATGAAAATATAATCCAAGAACCTGTTTCTTCAATTCGAAGAAAAACTGTAGATGAAAGAATAGCTGATGAAGTTCGAAAAGCTCGTGAACGTAAACTAGAAGAAGATAGGCTGCAGGATTTAGAAATCCAAAATGAACTCTATAGAAAAGATCGTAGAAAAACAATAGATCCGAAAATGACTGAAGAAATACAAGACCCAAGAATAGCTAGAGAAATCCAAAAAGCTCGAGAAAGAAAAGAAGCTGAAGACAAACGTAAAGCTGATGAAATGAAAGAAGCTGAAGAAAAATATGATGCTGATAGGAGACAAAGAGCTGAAGAAAGGAAAAAGAAACTTGAAGAAAATAAAAGGATTAGAAATATCCAGAAACCAGATGAAGCAAGTAGTTGGGTTAAAAAACCAGCTGTTGATCCTAAAAAAGCTGAAGAAGAAAAAGCTAGGAAATTAAAAGAAGAAGAAGAAAAAGCTAGGAAATTAAAAGAAGAACAAGAAAAAGCTAGGAAATTAAAAGAGGAACAAGAAAAAGCTAGGAAATTAAAAGAAGAACAAGAAAAAGCTAGGAAACAAAAAGAAGAAGAAGAATGGGCTGAAGAAGAATATTATGAAGAAGAACAAGAAGTAGTAAAAACTGAGCCTTTAACAAGAGAACAAAGAATAGCTGAAGAAAAAAGACAAAAAGAACAGCTTATCCTTGAAAGGAAAAAAGAAGCTGAACAAAGGATAGCTAATGAAATCCAAAGAGCAAAAGAACGTAAACTTATGGAAGAAAAGAAAATGGCTGAAGATATTCAGTCAGGTGAATATAGAAAAGAAAAGAAAAAAACTGTTGAATCAAGTATTGATCCAAGAGTTGCTGAAGAAATCCAAAAGGCTAGGGAAAGGAAAATTGCTGAAGATAAACGCATAGCTGAAGAGACAAGATTAGCTGAAGAAAAATATGAAGCTGATAAAAGACAAAGAGCTGAAGAAAGGAAAAGAAGGACTGAAGGGAAAAATGATGATAATAAAGGGGAAATTCAACGACAAGCAGAAGAAAAAAGGTTGGCTGAAGAGAAAAAACTAGCTGAAGAAAAGAAAAAAGCTGAAGAAAGAAGAAAAGCTGAAGAAAAACGTCAGAATGATGAACGTATAGCAAAAGAAAAGAAATTAGCAGAGGATAAGAGAATTGCTGATGAGAAAAAAAGGCAAGAGGAAGCAAAAGCTAAAGCTAAACCTCAACCTCAAGAGGAATATGAAGAAACAGATAATACATCTTATTGTGGAGGACTTTATTGTGCAAAATGCGCTAGAGATTTGAAAAGATCTAATTATATATTAAAATGTGATAGTTGTTGTGATCAATATTTAAGAACAGGAAATACTCCTTCAGGACCAGGATCACGACCAGCACCTTCTAAAGTTTGTATGAATTGTCAGAATAAAATTACTAAAGGTGAGGAAGTTCATTGTATGTGTTGTTATCTTAGAATCAAAGTTTTTGAAGAAGATACTGCAGGATGTTCAGGATGCTGCCGATTGGATAAGTGTTATTGGGTAGATGCAGGGGAAGGGGAGAAAAAGAATATGATTCTTTGTGGTTTTTGTGATGAAAACAAGAGTAAAGATTCAATTATAACTATCTGTACAAATTGTGGTGATAAGATATGCTTTATATGCTTGAGAAAGAACCCTTATGTTTCACAGGGAATATGCTCTAATTGCCACAACAGACGACAAGTTTCACTTTAAATAGTTATTTAATAGAATGGTAAAGAAGTAAATGTTTAATATTCAGATATTATTATGATTTATCATAACATTCAAGTATTTAGTATAATGATAAAGTTTTATTTATAAATCCAATCAGAAACTTTGAGGCCTTTTTAAGAAAATAACAGTAGTTTTTTTACCTTTTTTTTGGGTAGAGTTTGTGAGGTGTATTTTTATTAATAAAAAACTTATTTTACTTAACTCTTAGTTCATAAAACCCTAACACAATATTTCTTAAAACCAATACAATTCAACCACATTAAAAACTAAAGCAATCATAATTATTTCCAAATACAAAAAACAAACACTCTTTATAATTTGCTTAAAAACAAATACCCATCTATATTTAATACCTAATAGCATAATCAACATAAAGNCAAATACCCATCTATATTTAATACCTAATAGCATAATCAACATAAAACATCCTCCCTTTTTATTATCTTATTCATACAACCAATTATTCTATAACTTGCCATTGACTTTATTAAAAAACCATGCAGTTATTACAAATCGGTGGATTCTCCTCAGCTTCATTTCCAATCCTATCAAAACTTTCATTAAGCTTCTCAATAACATTTTTCAATTCTTTATTCTCCATTTCCTTCTGCCTTAAATCATTTTCACTTTTCTCTATACGACTCTGTATCTTATAAATTTCCTGATTTAATTCCTTTATCTGTTCCAACAACAAATTCGAATCTTGTCCTGCTCTACAAGCACTCAAATCATATTCTTCATACCTAACACTATCCGTATCTTTTATTTCTCCTTCAAGACGTTCTTTCATTTTAATAATTTGCTCTTTAGTTAAATTAGCATCATCAATAATTTCAAATACTGAGCTTTTCATATCTTTAAGTTCACTTTGATAGGATTTTAATTCATATGTCGCTTTGGCTCCTTGGTTTCTTGACTGTTTATTTAATGAACGAAATTCTTGAAGTTTTTCTTTGACTGCCTTGCATAACATGTTATTGTTTGATTTTAATTGTTTTATACTTGGGGATTCTACTGAAGAGTTTAATGGAGATGAGTCTAATGATGCTGGAAGTTCATTAAATGAGTTTCCTTGGGCTTCAGAGGTTAGTGAAGAGTTGCAAGAATTGTCTTGAAGTACTCTTTTTGAAGAAGATATTGAGAGATCTTTAAGTGTCTCTTCTAATTCATTGGGTATTTCTACACCAGACTCTTTGGATAAGTGATTTATTATATTAAGTTTTTCAGAGACCTCTTTTATAAAATTTGTCGAAATGCCTCTTGGACGGGTGTTTTGTCTCTCCTTGCTCATATTATTTATAAAATAAACTACTTCATATCAGTAATAATTAAATGATCCATTCGAGAATATCAGAAGCGAGATTTTTGTTAAAATTATGTTTATTTGAGACTGTAAAATATAAATGGATAGAATTAATAAAGCTCAGAGTAACACTCGAGGAAACTTTAGTGTATCTGAACTCGGAGGCCCATGCTCAATCTACAAAAAAGCTACAAAAGTTATAGGTTCCACATTCCTTCTGGATGAAAGGTATGAAATAATAGACACCATAGGAAGTGGAGCATATGGTGTAGTAGTCTCAGCTCGTGATACAAAAACAGGTGAGATGGTAGCAATAAAGAAAATTGAAAAAGCTTTTGAGCACTCAACATTCACAAAGCGCACACTTCGAGAACTAAAAATCATGAGATTACTAAACCATGAAAACCTCATCCGTATAAAAAACATCCAATTACCAAAATCCAGAGAAGAATTCGATGAAATCTACGTTGTTAGTGAACTGATGGAAACTGATCTTAGCTCTATAATAAAATCCCCTCAACCTTTATCTGATGAACATGTTCAGTTTTTCTTATATCAATTGCTTAGAGGATTGAAATATATGCATAGTGCTTGCATATTACATCGTGATTTAAAACCAAGAAATCTTTTAGTAAACTCCAATTGTGACTTGAAAATCTGTGACTTTGGCCTTGCTCGACCATTTATTAATGAAATGAAAGTTACTTCAACACAAATGACGGATTATGTTGCTACAAGATGGTATAGGGCACCAGAAGTACTTTTAACATATAAAAGATATACTGCAGCTATGGATATGTGGAGTGTTGGATGTATTTTTGGAGAACTACTTTTACGTAAGCCTCTTTTGCCTGGTACTGATGCAAATCATCAAATAGAAATTATTTTTAATCTTTTAGGCTACCCAAGTGAAGCTGATATTGAAAGTATTCCGAACCCAAGGGCAAAAGATAAGGTTTTAAGGATGGCTAAAAGACCTAGTAAGCCATTTGAAAATGTGTTTAAAGATTCAAATCCTCAAGCATTGGATTTATTGAAAAAAATGCTTGACTTCAATCCAGATAAACGTATTGTGGTTGAAGATGCATTAAGTCATCCTTATTTATCGGCCCTTCACTTTCCTGAAGATGAGCCTGTAACAACCCCAGTATCGCTTTTTGATTTTGATTATGAAAGGCAGCTACTTACAATGAGAGATTTAAAAGATTTAATGTATGAAGAAATTTTACTATATCATTTTAATGGGAAAAGGCAGGAATATGAGAGAAACAAGACTGCATTTTTAGCACAGACACAGCCTTCGATACCAAGCCAAGGGATTGTTAAAAATGATAGTGAAAGTGATGAAGAAATGAATTAATTTAGGAGTTTTTCAATATTATTAAGACTTTAGTAGAGGTTTTATAGTAAATATGAATGATCATAAAAGAGTTTGCCTTTTTTTAGAAAAATTTCAAGTAAACGCGGTGAAGTAAAGTAGGTTTTTGCTTGTAAAATATAATGAAAATATATATTATATACTATTGTTATTATTAGATTTATATATTGAATATTTAAACTTATATCAAATATACCTTTTCTAACTATATTCTACCTACACCTTTTACTATTTATAAAAATAATGTTTTTTTTTTACATCATTTTCTTTATTCATTATAAAAATCTAGTCCCAATTTTTTATACCCCAATAACACTATCTAGTATAAAATTATAAGTTTTTCTCTCAACAACACTTAGATTTCTTCTTGCCTGGAGTCGGAAGCTGTATTTCTAATTTTTCGCCAGCATTCACTGAAGGTTTTTTATCAGCTGATCTAGAGATAAGCTCTTTTGCTGCATTAAAAAATAACTGATCAACATTCAACCCTGATTTCGCTGAGGTTTCTAAATAATCACAGATAGCATTTTTGTTTACAAGATCTTTTATCTCATTTGGCTCTACCTCTGGAGTTTCAGTTTTTGTTTCAATAAGGTCATATTGATTACCTGCTAAAAATATTGCCACGTCGCTATTGGAATTTTGTTTTATCTCATCAAGCCAATGGGTACAGTGCTCAAATGTATGTCTTGCAGTCAAATCAAAAACTAATATAACTGCATCAGCTCTTCTATAAAATGATCTTGTGATGCTTCTAAAACTTTCCTGCCCGGATGTATCCCAGATTTGTAGTTTAATTGGCTTGCCTTCAATTGAAATTGATCTCGTGCCAAACTCGACACCTAAAGTGACATCATGACTTTCTTTGAAAGAGTTTTCAGTGAATTTTAGTAACAGGCAGGATTTACCGACACAAGTGTCTCCTACTATAATGATTCGATATAAAGTCTCTTCCATATTTATATCATAATAAAGGTTTGCTTTTTAACTAAGCATGTACATTATTCGCTTTTGATCTTTAGGATAATAAAAATGATAAACAAACAAAAAAATATATCAATCATGAAATTTATAAATATAAAATCATTAATTACAGCATAAAAAATCAGCATAATAAATTCTACAACATTTTTATTTCTATCCAATTACTAAAATCTCATATCCTACACAGTGCTAAATTTTCTTTAATATATTAAATATTATTAGAAAAGAACTAAATCTGATTCTATTAAATTATTTTTTGCAAGAATTTGTAAATCACTATTTGCTCTTCTATGAATTCTTATCCAGAATTTTTTATCTTTATTTCCTTTATTCTTAATATTGACTTGAGGTAAAATCGGTTGTAGGTTTTTTAAGTTAATTTTTAATTTTGATTGTGATATGTTAATTTTTGGGCAAAGCGAAGTATAATATGTTGTGCGCTTTTCTATAAAATCTAGGGTTTTATGGCTTATACAAGACCCTTTTAGTATTGCAGGCCTATTTCTTGTTGATGGAAGAGATAGATTAACTTGGCATAGGCGTAAGTTTTTTTGTTTAATCATGTAATAAATATATACTATAGGATTTAATATATAAATATATGGAAATCATTTTTTATATATATTTTAAGACTAAGATATGTTTATTTAACAGCTTGATAAAGTGTATATTTTTAAATTCTTAAAATTTCAATATCCCTTTAGTTTTTTTCTAATACGAGGCTATTTAGCTCAATTTTCTATACTTCTGATATAATTTTAGAATCTTTGAGAGTTGTTTGCAGAGTTGATTTTAGTTTATTGTTCTTATAAGGACTAGACTTTATTTGTTAAAGTCAGATTGAAGTTTTTCTAGATTTTTTTTTTCAGCGAACCAAAAGTAGTTTATGTTTTATGATCTTGTTGATATAAAGAGGAGAACTCTTTTGCAATACTGATTTCTTGTATGATTTCATCAATTTCAAGATTAGGTTTAATATGTAATTTTCGCTTTCAATGCTGTTTTTGTCTTCAATTATAATGAAAAATTATGATTATAAGTTTGAAGGATTTTATTTCGGTATGATAGATATTTTAGAGTTTATTAGATTAGTTTTAGATAAAATTCATTAATAAAAAAGTTAACATAAGAAAAAGTATTTATATTAAATATTTTAATATAACTCGACATTTAAACTATTAACCCTATACCCCCCCAAAGCGGTAAAAATACTTTTAAAATAAATAATGAGGCGATTCCAAAATAACAATTTCATAAGGTACCAGCCACAATCCCAGTTTAAAAATCAATTCATTCAGAATTCTCAATACATTCCAAATTCCCAATACATTCCAAATTCCCAATACATTCATAATTCCCAATATTTACAATCTTCCCAATACATACAAAATTCTCAATTTCTACAACCAAATGCTATATGCCCAGTAGTTGATCGTGGATACAATGATGATTGTATAAGTGTACATAGTCAAAGCACATGTCCACGAAATATACCCCAAGATAATGTTGTATCATTAAAAAATGAACTTTTTGATATGTTTAAAGAACTCATTGAAACTTCACAGAAAAGCTTTACAAATCTTATAGAGTCAGTTAAAAATACTAATCAAGAAACCTCGAAAATCTTACATGAAGAAGTTGAGGAAATAGCGAAAATAGAAATACCTACACAAGAAAATGAACCGATAACTGAATTTGATGAAATAAAAAATAAAGTTTTATTAATACAAAAAGAGCATTGGACCAATACTGAAGAGATAAAAAATGAACTACAAAAAATCATAAATGCAGTTAATAAACTGAAAAGAATAAATAAAAAGAAATGTTATTATAAGAAAACTGCCTATCCACAACTTCTCGTAAAGCCTGAGCCAAAAACATACGACCACCCACCTTGTGAATGTTTTTACAATCGTGAAAAAATGATGACACGAGAACAAATGATGAAAGGTATAGCAAATGGTAAATTAGTTTGTATATGTAAAAATAACTAATACTAAATAAGAAATGGAACCATGCGGGGATCCCGCAGGCACAGCATCAGGGACAATGCCAGGAACAGGAATCGTTCAATTCACCCCAACATCATCTCGTGGTTTGAAATTTTATAAATACGTGAGTATTTTTTATGGAGTAACAGAAGTAGCTTTAATAGCAACAAGTGCAGGAGTTGCTATGTTTCTTCAGTTTCTCATATGCGTATCAAGCATGGGTTTTCAAGTTTTAATTGTATTCAGCATAGCATGGAATATATATAAAAACACTTTACTAAGCTTTAAAATCAATTTAGGAATTGCTTCAGTTGGCCTTTTAGCTACAATTATCATGTATCCTATAATAAACTCTTGGAGTGTAGCATCTGAACTTTTATGTAAAGATATACTTGCTTTTTCTATTAATCAAACAGCTTTAAGTCAATGTAATAATTTAATGAACTCAAGGACTATATTAGGAATTATTCTTGTTATGGAAATTGCTTTAAAAATTGCTTGGATTATTTGTAGTGTTATTGGATATAGGAGTAAAATTAGTCTTATGATGTTAATAGAACAAATTAAAAGGGATAGAAGATTAGCGAAAATGAAGGAATTAGAAATATTGAGAGAAAAGGAAAGAAGGAGGAAGGAAAGAAGGAGAAAGGATTTGAAAGATAAAATTATAGTTAATGGTTAATTGTTAATATGGGTAAGAATTAGATATGATTAGAAGATAAGAAGTTTGGGAATTTGATTAAGTGGTAAAGAGTTTTTAAGAAATAAACCTAAAATTTAATCCTAGTTAAGTAATTTCTTCCAGACCCGAATACAATTCTCAAGTCCTTCAATTACATTAGAATCAACTTGCCCATTAGCTGGTTCGGCATGAGCGAAATCAATGTATCTAACTTGGCATCTACCATTTTTCCCATTAACATAAAACACAGAACTAGACTTAATATGTTTCTCCATATTCCTCTCAAACCAATTTTTCAATCTTTCAGTCTCTTGAATAAAATGTTCTACCACCCTCACTTGTAAAGCTCCTTGATCTGTAACAATTTTCCTAAAATACTCATGGATATTGTTATCATTAATTTGCTGAAAGTCTTTCTTACTAACAAGTTGTTCAACTTTTTCTCCTTGATTATTTTTAACAACAAGTCCACATAATCTAAATCCTAAAGTTTCAGTTGTTGTTAAACTATTTCTCTGTCTTCTAATAGCAACAACATCTTCAGGACAATTTGAATCCCAAGTTATTCTACCTAATTTGCAGTCCATGATATTCGGATGATCATAATCTGTTAAAAGATTTTCAAGGACGATATAATTATTCCCATTACGAGCTTCTACACCATAGAAATGAGGGGCGAAATTTTGCAACTCTTTAAACACTGGTGTATCTTGCGAGTAAAGCCATTGGAAAAAGCTAATTTCTGGTTGTTTTGATTTTTTTAATACCCTGTTGTTTTCGAATATCATTATACCTTCGTGCCCTCCAGCTTGGCTTACTGATAATGCTTTTTTATGCTCTTCGGATTTATTTTCTTCCATGAAAAAAGACTTTTATTATAATGTAAAATTATTGATTTGATAAAAAGATTTTTTTTGGTCTGTTGAAAAATATATTAGGCATTTTTGAAGGAATGGTTGTTGTAATGATAAATTTAAGAAAGTTTGTATTAATCTTAAGCTTAGTTGATATAATTATATAGTATTTGACTAAGAGAATTGTATTTAGAAGTGTATTTTTTTTTAATGTTTGAAGAATTATAAATATAAATAAGATGATATAGGCTAATAGATGGTTTATAGGAAATAAATATTTACGGAGCATGTCTATTATCTATTTGTATACTATATGCTATTTGTCATACATAAACTAGTGTATCGTTTACCAGTTTTTAAGTATCAAAAAATATATACTTCTGATTTTATTCAATTACAACTGATTTTAAATTTTTTGTATAATGATTTTATATTTCTGACGATTTTATAAAAAATCTAGTTGCCCTATATTCAGATCACGTATTTAATAATTTAATTGCTATTTCTTTATAGTTTAAGCTTAAAAAGTAAATATTATAAAGTTTATCATATACAATAAACAGATATGAAATAGCATTTTGCTTTGAAATTTTAATTTTTGTTAAGAAAATTTTGCTCTTGCTTGTTGTACAAGAAATCTTACCACACATTTAATTAATCGTAATAAACCTTTAAATTACTTAATCTAGTATTTTTATAAAATTTTTGTGTTTAAGACTTATAACTTTTCTTATTAATAATAGCTAAAGGATAATCTTAAAAGTTTATTTATGAGAATTTTATATAAAAATCCTTATATTAACTTTACTTTATGTATAGAAGGCTATAATTAAGTAGGCTTAAATATGATGTTACATTTTTTTTTTACTATATTAGGATATATAATTCAGAGATTAAAAGAACGATTTTAGAAATTATCTAGTTTATCATAAGCTGCTTAAGCTTGTTTCTGACATCTCAAGATATGATTTTGCTTCTACAACAACTTGTAGAGTCTTATGAAATTTGCTTTTTATTTGTATTGAATTTTTTATTCTTAAAGAAGGTAAATGTGTTAACATTCTCGTTTTTCTTATAGGATAATCTTTTTCTAATGTGATACTTGATTTAGCACTGATGCATCCCATTGTTTTATTATTTATTTTATGCATATTAACATGATTATTTAACCCAAAAACACATAAAACAATATGAAAAATATGTAAATTTGTTATAAATTTTATAACAAGTGAAAATTTTATTTTACAATATCTCAAGTTCAATTTACAGTAAAATTATAATAAGTGGAATACGATAATTCTTTAAATTTTTTTGCTGTTTTAAAATCTTTATAAGTTTTTTCAATCATGATAAAAAAAATTCTTATAAAAAGTACCTTGAATTTAAAATATATTTTTTGTAGCAAGTTGGCAAGCTTGTAAACCCATAAGTATAATAAAGTATATGTGTAGTATAAGAAAATTGAACATTTTTATTACTAAAAAGATTAGCTAGATTAATTTTTTATTTGCACTTAAATTATCCTATGATATAATCATTAGATAAAGGTATAAAGAGAGATCTTATAAGAAATTACATTTTTTGTATATTAGCTACTCTTTATATAAATCAAATCTTACAACTTGATGATCTTAATTATTAGCATATCCACCTGGTTTGATATCATGAGTAATTTTAGAAAACCCATTCAATATTTATATCTTTAGAAGCTGCTTATATAATAAAACCCAAAGCAAAGCTAGAGGATAATCTATTTAATTGCACACTTAGAATTTCTTAAATTATCTTATCAAACTACCATAATCATATTATCTTTATATATAATATTTAAACCATGGTAAAAGAATATTCTATTATATAGCCAATAGTTAAACTGTTGCGTAATTTTTTGATGATATGTGATGCTTTAATTATTTTCTAGTATACTAAAAGTTAACTAATTTATTTTTATGATTCACGTGAGCTTTCCATCGACTCTTTTGCTTCAAATATAGTATTAAGTCTAGCTTCTGCACTTTTTTTAGCATCTACTACAGAAGAAAGCTTTAAAACACATGGTTTATTACCAAAATTGATGAAATCTTGAGTGGCATGCGATTTAAGAACACTTGGTGTGCAGCCCATTTACCAAGTTAATATTATTATAATATGAATTTTTTGATAGCTTTTGCATAATAAATTATATTATTTTGTCAGAGAATATGAAATTTATTGGTTTAATAATATGAAAAGTTGTTATTTAATATAAGAATACCAGTTATTTATTGTATTTTGTATATAGAATTAAATTGTTTATTTTCAAATTAAGAGTATATTATTTGGTTTATTTTAGAAATCATCACTTAAACAATTGATTTAGTATAGTTTATGATATGCTATTCAATATATTAGAATGAATTTATCATTAAATTTGAATAGAGTAATTTTTGATAGATATGCTAATATTTCAAATTATCTCATTTTTTTTTGGATCCAAATTTAGGATATCTGATTTGATTTAAATGATTTTTCTATTTATTTCGTATTGGTCTTGAACTTAGTTTTGTAATTAATCACTGTTGTCATCAATACAAATCATAAAAGAAAGCATAAAGGATTTTTAGTACTAATTAAAGTTATTAATAAATCAAATAAATACTTTATATTTTAATAAGCAAGTATATTTACTTGTAAAGTTATAATTAATTCATGTGCTTTATGAGATAAAATAATCTTAAACTTGCAATAATTTCCCCATAATTCAAATATTCTTAAGCTTACAATAATTTCCCCATAATTCAAATATAAAAGCAATATCAGCAAACCTAATGCCCACATTAAAGCAATTTTAACAAAAATTGTATTTATACCTTCAACGCTTCATAAAATTCCCTATACAGGTCGCCATTTCCAAAAAGAAATCACTCTTTAAAACTTACCATAAATTTGGCTATCTTCAATCATATCTAAATAGATCCTTCTTTATCTTATTTAAGAAAATAGAGTATATAAAGGTAACTAATTTCTCAAAACTTCTTAACTCATTCATATATTTATATATTTTAATCATTTCTTACATCTTTACTCCTAAGCTAATTTTAGCATTATCTCTTTATCTTTAAACTCTTTCTTCTAAAGATCTTAATCCGATTAATATTTTAACCAATCCCTAATCTGTTGACTATATAATTTTATACTGTTATCTTTTTAAGAATTACGACAAATCTTTTTGTGTAAGGTTTTGTCAACTCTCAAAATTAATTGAGAGATTTTATCGAAGAGATCGTATAAATAGTATCAGTTTCCAAAAATTTCAGTAAAAAATCATTATAGGAAACAAAATATAACTATTTAAGCTTTAGTTTTAGCTTTCTTATATGCTTATTTTCATAGCTTTTTGGTGGTAGTCAGAAATGGTAGGAAAATTCAGATACATGCGTAAGAGATTATTAGCAAAAATAAATATTAAGGCTAATTACAAATAAATTATATTAATCAAGCTTAACTTCACTATTAGAAACCTCTTGATACGACCCTGCTTCGAAAATAGTTTTTAGGTTATTGGAAAGAAATAAGTATTTTAAGGATGTAAGTTTACTATTCTGAAGCCTTTCAAGTCCAGGGGAAATACTTGGAATCTCTGGAGTTTCCATATATTCTATGGTTATCTTTGGTAGCTTCATTCTACGACTTGGTATGCAACCCATATTTTATATTTCTAATATTTAAAATAATCACTCATTAAGCAATAGAAATACAATAACTTTATTATAGGAATCATTATAAAGAAGTTTAATAAGTTTTTGATTATTTTAACTTGTATACTTTAGAATAATGTTTTGAATTTGTTACTACAACGTATTTCATTCCTTTACTAAATGCTAAGCTTTTAACTTTTTTTTGATCTTCAGAGCTTGATATGAGCTTGCAATCTAAAATATCCCAAATCTTCCAGGTATTATCATCAGAGCTTGTCACAGCATAGTTATTTTCTATGGCTATACTTTTTATTTTCCCTATATGATTTGTAAATTGATTGATAGCTTGTTTTTGTTTTATATTCCATATAATGCATTTTGTGTTACTAGACCCAGAAATGAGTAACTTTCCTTGCTTATCAAAAGCTAAACAGCTAACTTTTCCAGAATCAATATGAAAATGAACCTTTTCTTTATTTTTTTTCAGATTCCAGATCCTAATACTTTTTGTTTTGAACCCAGCAGCAACATATTTGTTATCATAACTCATTACTAAACAAGATAATTTATAATCTTTATATCTTATAAAATAATCTTGGATCTTTGTTATAATATTCCATATACTTATTGAATAATCTGCAGCTGTAGCTATAATATAATGAGAATCAGGGCTATTAGCAAGTACCGAAATATTATCAGCATGGCCAGGAAGATTGAATTCTTCACAATTATGAGCTAAATTCCATATTTGAATAACATTTTGCGTATTATATTTATCAGGTAAAAGTATAGCATAAGTATTATTACACACAATTCCTGTTCGTGTTATTGACCCATTATGACAACTAGCAATCCTTATTCTTGTTGATGATTTTAGATCATATGTGACAATTGTCCATGTATGTAATATATAAAGTAATTCATTATCTTCTGAAATCCCTGCACTAATAGGAAAATTACTATAGCCTTCAGTCAAAATATCCTCTTCATTAAATCTTTGTATTTCATCTAAATTCTCTGCATTTAATACCCTTATCATTATCTTTTCACATACTACTACTAAAGATTTATTTTTATTTGTTTTTATAACATTAATATCCATTTCGCATTTAATTCGATTTATCTCAATATCTTCGTTTAAATCCCACAATATAATATATTTATCTTTTCCTCCTGATACAAAATTATTATCTTTTAAAGTTTGTATCACAGTAACTTCATTTCTATGCTCGCATATAATATTTTTTAACATATTTTGCTTAACATCCCATATAAAAATCTTATAATCTTCTGAACTTGAAATCCCAAACATATCATTTTCTGTGAAAGCTGTAGATAATATTTTTCCTTTATGCCTACCTAATGTTGTGATTTTTTTTAATGGGATAGTATTCCACAATTCAACTTCCCCATTTTGCATACCAAATAAAAGTTTCATATTATTTTCTGAGAAAGATATTGATGTAATCAAACACTCAAGTTTATTTATTACAACTTTCTTTTGCCTACTTTTTAGATTCCATATCTCTAGCTTTTCGTTTTCAGTAAAATATATTAAAAATTGACTGTCTGCTGATAAGGCTATGCTTGAAATCCCTCTTACATAAGATTCCAAATATAGACTATGGACTTCTTCAAGATATTTTTTATACCATTTCATAGAAGATGAAAGGTGAGGTTGTTTAGAATGACTTCTGCATCTCATTTTGATATAAAAAATTTATTATTTAATACAATATTTGGTTAAAGGAATATATTTATATATGGATATATGTAGTTTACAAATATTGTCTTGTATTATGATAAATTGAACCTTGGAATTAAAGTTTAAAGAATTTATAGATATATTTGGAAAAACCTTTAATGATAATATTAGATTATATTAAAATGAAAGATAATACTAAAATGGATATTAAAATTAGAAGAAAATGGGGTAGTGTGGCATGATTATATGCAAAGAGTGCTTTTGTTATAACCCGGATTAAATTATATAGTTATGAATGAATTAGGCTAAATAAATAATAAGATTATAAGGAAATATATTAAGTTAAGGTAAAAATTCGCATAAAGTAATCAGCTTTTTTTTATAAGAAAAAGTTAAGCTTAGTAAATCTAAAATCTTGAATAACTTTCCTATTCTAGCATTATATACTCCATAATAATAGGCTTTCCTGTTTTAATAATTTCTTGTTCAATATATAAAATATTGAGCGTTTTTGGCTTAGAAAAACTTGATATAATAATTTTAGAGTTTTTCAAATAAAATTGAATGATTTCAAACTTCAGCATAAGCTAGCTCTGATAAAATTACTAATCAACTAGCTGATATCCTTTAAAAATCCTAATTTATAAGCAGATTATAGTAAAAAGTACATTCTGATAACTCATAAGATTATACAACAAGCATAGGCCATATTATTTTAAGTAAGGTTTTTCATCCCGGAAACTGAGCATAATCCCGAAAAGAAACTCAAGCATTCTCAAACTATATTCTTGATAGTAAAGAAATGCAAAGACTATGCTAAATTCAAAAAAATACTCCAAATGAAAAAAAAATTAGATTTGAGTAAAACAGAAATCAACCTTACAATACGTATATTTAGTTCCTTGATATTTATTTTCTATGTTTATCTATAGAAATTATATCCTAAGTATAATTATACAATACCATGATAAATTAGCCTTAGCTAAAATCAATCATTTAAATCATGGTCATGAATAGAAATACTTTAAATGGTTAATCGTAAAATTTTAACTTGTCTAGGCTGCGCAATGACACACTTTGTAAAACTTACATAGATTATTGGGACAATCTACTGTACTGGTAATATCATGCCATACATAGTTTCATACATTCGTTTAAAAGATGACACAATAACAATGCCATCAATGACAATAGTCTTTTATATCTGTATTTTCTCATACACAGTTTGCTTTCAAATTTCTAATCTTATCCAAAAACGCTACAGACCTAAAAAATGCATTTATGCAGGTGCAGCCCTTTATATTGCTGTAGTTTATGTTGCTGCAGCTTTACAAAATAGAATTGCAGTCATAATAATATATGGTGTTATTCTTGGAGCAGCCTCAGGAATTGCTGTAATTTTCATATAGTATCCTGCAGCTCTTATGATTGCCATAGCATGTTATCCAGAAAAAAAGGGCCTTATTGCTGGAATCATAGTAGGAAGTTTTGCATTAGGAGCATTTTTCTTTAACTTCATTGCAACTGGAATTGTTAATCCTGAGAATAAAAAACCTCTTAGCTTTGTTGTCAATGGAAAAACTGAAAAATTCTTTGAAAGTGATATAGCTGATAATGTTCCAAAAATGTTTCTTATTTTAGCGAGTATTTATTTGGTTGTTATTTCAATTGGTATTTTACTTATTGAGGATATTGATGTTAAAACTCCGGTTAATAATCCTCAGCCTGTACCACCTGTGTCAAATGAGGATAAGACAAAAAATGTTGATCATAATGAATTAAATCATTTAGATCATAAAGATGATGGAAATATTTCTAAAGCACATACTCATTTTCATTCAGAAATGCATTCAGAAATACATTCGATTCATTTGGATATACATTCAGATATACATTCAGATTCACATTCAGATGCACATTCTGATTCAAATTTTGAAGTACATTCGGATATACATTCTGATGAAGAACATGATTATGAAAATGGTGAGAAAAAAGATAAAAAAATTGAATATAAAAGAATACAAACACTTATGGTGAATCCAGATCTTGATTTAACTGTTTCACAAGCTTTGAAGACTAGGCAATTCCATCAGATATTTTGGCCTTATTTATTGTCTGCTATGGCTGGGTTGTTTGCCGCAGCGAGTTTTAAAACAATTGGTATTAAGTATGCTTATGATGATGCATTTTTAACAATTGTTGGCTCTATTGGGTCAATTATGAATGGAACATTAAGACCTTTATGGGGACAATTCTTTGACAAAACATCATTTAAAATGGTTTATATGGTTATATTAGGTATTCAAATTTCATTATGTTTCACATTCCCAGCAATAAACAAATTCCCAGCAGCATTTTTAATATGGATTGTCATACTTATAGTCTGCTCTGGAGGCCATTTTACAATTTTAGCCCCAGCAGCTGTGAGAATTTATCAGCGTGGAACAGGTGCTAAAATTTACTCTTTTCTTATATTAGCAGTAGGAATATCATGTCTTATTGAAGTTTATGCGACTGTGCATTTGGACCCAAGTGTTTTTTTTTATATTGTAGGAGGATTAAGCTGCTGCTCATTTATATCAACGATATTCTTTAGCGAAATCATCAAACCACCTAGTAATTAGAATAAAACTAAGGAATTAGAAAACACATAATAAGTATTAATAAAGAAATGGCAATTTATGGGATTACCTATTGGAATGATATAATATAAGATAATTAAGAGATTTATATATAAAACTAGGCTTTAATAATTATATATAAAAAAATATGTGTTAAAAATAAGCTAGATAATTTTTAGATGTTTAAGTATTGCTATTAGATATAATGGGAAATAAGTCATGTCTTTATTAAGCTTTAGCAAAAATACTTCATTTATCAGACTTATATCACTAAGTTTACTTTTTAGTAAAAACCTTGAAAACACAAAATTAAAATTAATATAAAAATTGTTGAAATTTAATCTAGCCGTATTTATTAATAACAATCTTATATCTTATAGTTTATTCTATTCAATTTATGTATCTTTATAATTAATAAAAGAAAATTGAATCATAGAAAATTTTTTTAGGATACGAATTAAGGTGTAATATTAAGTTAGTTTTTCCTACTGGTCTTTTCTTTCAATAATAAAGATATAATTAGATTTAAAAGTAGATTATTCTTGATGGTAAGCCAAAAATATATAAATCTTAGCCTTTAAATATAACAAGCACTTATGTTTTTTACTTTCAAATTAATTATTTAAAAATTTAGCTAGGGAGCTTATTTAAAAGTAGAGGACTATTAGGTTTTTTGTATAACTTTATAAATATGGCATATTTTAGTATTACAAACCCTTAAGACTTATCTATTTATTATCATTGATTTTTAGCTTACATAAATTCTTATAAGTCTCTTTGTTTAACTCTATTTATAGCAGCGAATTCAGGTGGATATTGTAGTATACTCTAAATTATTTATATATTCTAATGATAAATTTTCCAAGTTGCAAGTATATGAATTAATACGATTAATTTTTTATAATCCACCTAAGGATTAGTACTAATTTTAACTATAATGTATAACAAGAAAGCTATTTCACCTAATTATCAGAAGCTAACCCTAAAGTTTTAGAAACCCATATTAGTCAAATAAATGGAAGACTATACAATTATAACTATAATTATTTGTGTAATATAATACAACTAAGTCTTACATTTCAAATAGGAATAATGATATTTGTTTATACGACCCTATGGTGTTATTATAAAATTATAATAACACCATAAAAAAATCGCATATTTTGTCAATTATATATATATCAAGCAATTAGACTTTATACAAAATCATCACAAAATCCCCAATAAAACCAAAAAAGCATTATCTTTTCCACACCCTATCCCAAAACATCATCCAATTTTTCAACTTTTATTTCAAATAAACCCTTCACATCAATACAATTTTCTCATCCTTGCCTATGAAAAGCCTACAACCAAAAAGTATCCTAAATAAAATCAATATCACTCAAAAACAATAAAAAAATTTCAAAAAAAGTCTTATACTCAATATTCCGAAAAACATAATCTAATACATTTGAATAACCTTTAAAAGATGGTCATAACACCATATAATCTCAATGGTGAATAGGAAAATCTTTACATGTATCGGTTGTGGAATGACGCACTTTGTAATCTCCACTTAGATTCTCGGGACAATCTACTGTACTGGAAACATCACTCCATACATTGCATCATACATTCGTCTAAAAGATGATTCTATTACAATGGCTTCAATGACAATAGTCTTCTATATCTGTACATTCGCATACACAATCAGCTTTCAAATATCGAATCTTATCCAAAAACGCTATCGTCCTAAAATATGCATTTACACAGGTGCTGCCCTTTATATTTCTGTAGTCTATGTTGCTGCAGCTTTACAAAATCGTATTGCCGTAATAGTAATCTATGGTGTTGTTCTTGGTATCGCAGCAGGAATTGCTGTAATTTTCATATAGTATCCTGGAGCTCTTATGATAGCAATAGCTTGTTATCCTGAAAAAAAAGGGCTTATTGCAGGAATGGTTGTAGGATGTTTCGCATTAGGTGCATTTTTTTTTAACTTCATTGCAACAGGTATAGCTAATCCTGAAAATAAAAAACCTGTAGAATTTATGGTTAATGGGGTTAAAGAAAAATTCTTTGAAAAAGATGTTGCTGAAAATGTTCCTAAGATGTTTCTTATACTTGCTAGTATATATTTGGTTATAATTTCAATTGGTATTTTACTTATTGAAAATATTGATATTAAACCTCCTGTTAATAACCCTGCTACTAATCAACCTCAAGAAGGGAGTAGATTGGAAAAAACAAAAACTATTGATTATCATAATGTCAAAAATTTGAGTTATAAAGATAATGATCCTAATTTTTCTAAGGAACATACTCATTTTCATTCGAATTTACATTCTGAAGCACATTCAGAAGGAATGTCTGATGAGGAACATAGTGAAGAACATAGTGAGGAACATAATGAAGAATGCAAAATAGAAGAAAATAAAGATGAGAAAAAAACTGAGTATAAAAGAGTACAGACACTTATGGTTAATCCGGAATTAGATTTAAATGTTTATCAGGCTTTGATGACAAGGCAATTCCATCAAATATTTTGGCCTTATTTGTTATCAGGAATGACTGGATTATTTGCCGCAGCGAGTTTTAAAACTATTGGAATCAAGTATTCATTTGATGATGAATTTCTTACTATAGTCGGATCTGTTGCTTCGATTATGAATGGAACAATGAGACCTTTATGGGGATTATTTTTTGATAAAACTTCTTTTAGAATTGTTTATTTAGTTATACTCAGTCTACAAATTGCTTTGTGTTTTACATTCCCATCAGTAAACAAATTCCAACCATCTTTTCTTATATGGATTGTTATACTTACTGTCTGCTCTGGAGGTCATTTCACAATTCTAGCACCAACATCTGTGAGAATTTATCAACGTGGTACAGGGTCTAAAGTTTATTCATTTCTTATTATTTCTATGGGTGTCTCATGTTTGATTGTTTATTTTATTCAAGTTTATGCTGCAAAAGATTTAGGACCGAGCACTTTTTATTATATTATTGGGGGATTTAGCTGCGTCTCTTTAATATCAACAATATTCTTTAGTGAGATTATAAAGAAAAATAATTAGGGAAAACTTAAATTAGTTAGACTATATAAAAACTATTTATTGATTAAAGCGTGATGAAAATCCTAATTATTTCCATGGCAATTTATACACTGCAATTTATAATCTGACCTCATCCTTGACTGTTATTAAATAAATATCTCGATTTCAAAATCCAAAAATATAAAACTTAGCATCAATCAAAACTTCTTATCCAATAATTATCTCTATAATTTACATCAATCTTACCTTCATAATTTCTAATCTAAGTACTTAAAACCCTATAAACTAAACCAATTAAAAAATCTAAGCTTCTTTTTCTAAATTAATTAAAGCGACAACAACTGTAATATCATCTGGTTTCCCTCCCTTATATCCTTCCATATATGCTTTAGCGAATGGACTAATATACTTAGTATCCTGACACATCTCATAAGCTTTTTCTCCCAAAGCCTTAGCCGTATTTTCCACATTAACTTTCTCAGCACATTCTTTATTAATAATTTCCATTATAGTATCTTCATACAAATTATCAGTAAGTCCATCAGAATACATAATAACAACATCTTTATCTTTAATTTCTATTATTTTAGTCCACGCACTTTCAACTTTATCTCCATTAGTACCGAGTTGATAAGGATGATTAAATCCATGAAGGGTTTCTTTACTTTTTTCTATAAGTTTATAAGCTTTTCCTGTTTTCCGATATATAAAAAACCCAGAATCCCCTATGTTAAGTGTATCTAATGACCCGAGAGTTGGATGAAGGAGGATTAATGAACATGTTGATGATCCACGAATTTTGCAATCATTTGCCGCTTGGGTTAGGATTTTTGTTGATAACCTTTCAGATTTTAGTGCTTTTTCAGTGTCGGCTATGTTTTTCATTAATTCCCAAGCATATTTTGATGGATCTACTCCATATGATATCCAACCACCTACTCCATCAGCTACTGATAACATGTCTGAGGTTATAAGATAGGCATCTTCACTTTGCTTTTTACCAGGGCCCATTGAAGAGTAAAATCCAGCTGTAAATGAATTAGCGAAGTATCTTCGAAGTCCTAACATTTAGGTTTGGATTATAAAATTATTAAACTTTTTTGAATGGATATCGATAGGATGATATGGGGGGGGGGCTTAAGATAGACGCTAAGAGAGTGAATTGGAAAGATTGGAAGGTTTAAGATAGACGCTAAGAGAGTGAATTGGAAAGATTTGGGGGGGGTTTAAGATAGATGCTATGAGAGTGAATTGGAAAGATTTGGGGGAGTTCAAGGTGGATGTTGAGAGAGTGAATTGGAAAGATTGGGGGGAATTTAAGATAGATGTTAAGAGAGTGAATTGGAAAGATTTGGAGGGTTTAAGATAGACGCTAAGAGAGTGAATTGGAAAGATTGGGGGAGTTTAAGGTGGATGTTGAGAGAGTGAATTGGAAAGATTGGGGGGAGTTTAAGATAGATGTTAAGAGAATTGGAAAGATTGGGAGGATTTAAGATAGATGTTAAGAGAGTGAATTGGAAATATGGGCTGAGGACATATGGTGGGAATAAATAGTGATGTTGGAGATGCTTGTAATTTTAGTTATGTATTTGAGTTTTATATAAAAAAATTATAAGAATACAAATATCAAACTAAAAATAATAATCTTACTTAGATATACCAATTTCCCTACTAAAAAAATTCTTCCTAACTCCCAATCTCAATCACAATCAAAAAGCATTCCACAGAATTTCTATAAAATCACTACAATTTTCAAACCAACTCAATTTATCTTAATCCAATCCTCAAAAAAAACTCATCATATCAAATCAATCTCATACTCTACATTATCAAGCATCCCTCTTCCTCTTCACAAACTATACAAAAATCATAATTCCTATTAAAATAAAGCCGATCTTAATATCCTATAAAATTTCAAAACATTTTCAAACCTTAAAACCTTATAATATTTTCCTAAATAAACTTTAGTTTAAAATAGCATTATATCCACATTAATCATATCCAATACACAACTTTTATATAATTAAATGACAACTGAAGATATTAATATAGAAATTGATGATGATCAAAACGATATGCAGACTCATGATGCACTTAATCAGAAGAAAAAAAGCAAATGGAGACTTGTAAGAAATGTTTTAAGGGCAATAAGCCTTTTTAAAACTCATGAAGCTGAACCAGTAGGTGTTGATGAATTGATTAGTGGAATTCGGCAGATTCCAACTGACAAAATCTATCAGCTCCATAGAAGTAGGACTAGAGAAAATTCAGCTTATGTTGTTGCATTAAAAGACTTACGCAGAGAAAGCACTTTTGTAAATTGTGTAGAAAGAGGCAACCCTTTAGACCTAAATATAATGAAATCCTTAATGGACGAAGACCCTTATAAGCTTTTACGTGACTCAACCCATCCTTTAGCACTAATTAACAAAAGGAACCAAAACGGTCAAACTCCTTTATATGTAGCTTGCAAGAATGGGAATTTTGAAGCTGTCATGCTTATAATATCAAGTAAAGCTGATCATAGACTTACCTCATTAGTTGATGGTGAAGAAGAGTCTAGTTTAGAAGTTGCTGTACGTTGGGGGCATAACAATATTGTTAAAGAACTACTTAAATTAGAATGGCCTAAGAAGATTTTGCATAAGGCTAGGAAAATTGCATCAACATCTGAGATGCAAGAATTACTAAAGAAAAAAACCCATAAAATCGGTTGTCGATGCAGTATTTATTAGTAAGTATTATTAATTTGCTAAGAGGTAAAATTATTATGTTTTTCTATTGTGATAAGTCTTTTAAATGAAATTTTACATGTATTTTTAGCTTTTTCAACTAGGTTATCATTTGGTTTATTGAGTAAGATATTGTCTTTTATTAAGGAGTTACTTAGAGATAAGCGAGATTCGCTATCTTTTTCATTGAAGGAATCAGAAAAAAACCAAGGGTCTTTTATTAGGCTTTTGATTGAAGGACGAGATTTAGGTTCAGATCTAAGCATTCGGTATAGTAAATGACTAGCTTCGTTTGACATGAATTCAGGGACTTTTATATGGGCTTTTAGGATTTTTTTATACAACTCAGCATCAGAACTTGCTTTAAAAGGATAAGTACCTGTTAGTAGGGTAAAAAAAATCACCCCAAGGGCCCAGATGTCTGATGGACCAGGGAAATACTCTGTCATCTGGACTATTTCTGGGCTTAGATATGATGAAGTCCCACAGAAAACTGATTTTTTTGTATCGTTGTAGCTTGAAAACCCAAAGTCGATTATTTTTACAATATTCGAAGATGTTATAAGGATGTTTTCTAATTTCAAATCCCCATGGGATATGTTTTTATCATGAAGATACTCGACTGCAGAAAAAATCTGCTCAAAAATATCCTTGGCTTCTTTTTCTGGAAGCCGTGTACCAACATGCTTTTTTAAAAAACTGTATAAGGAAATCCCTGATATATATTCTATAATAATATGCATATCTTTTTCTGTTTCGAATGAGTCTATAAACCTAACGATATTTTTATGTGAAATTTTCTGCATGATTTCGATTTCCTGACTGATGTTTATATGTTGGGCGTGGATTTTACATTTAGCTTTGTCATAAGATTTAATAACAACTATTGCTCCGGTTTTTAGGCAAATTGCTTTACGGACTATACTAAAAATCCCTTGTCCTAATATTTGAATACTTATTTTCTTAAATTTATTTGTATATTTTCCTAAAAGACCCTTCTGAATAAAGTCATAATCTTCAATTTCAATTGGATTTTCAATAAAATTTCTTGATGTATTATACCCAGAACTAAATTTATTATCTTTGGTTGTAATTAGTTTAAATACTTTTGGTGTTGATAAATTTTGTATTTTTTTATCTGCATTACCTAATGGAGGTCTTGGTGTAAGACTATTACGAGATAAAGGTATTGGAATCATTGGGGAGATATCAGTTAATAATGGGGAGTTACCTTGATTATGTTTTTTGATAAATTTAAGAGAAAGGCCAGGGGATTTTTTTGTATCGTTTTCTTTAGTTGGGTTTTTTTGCCCTGAAAGCGAATTTCTGAATGTTTTGGTGATCATACGAGATGGTGACCTGTTTTCCATTGATTTCATTTCAGATTAATAAACTTCATCAATTTACAGTTATAAGACAATGAATTTTGGAAAGATGGGATGTAAGGTTTTGATGAGAGATATATAGTTTTTATATAAA
This sequence comes from Stentor coeruleus, assembly GCA_001970955.1. Lineage (NCBI taxonomy): Eukaryota > Ciliophora > Heterotrichea > Heterotrichida > Stentoridae > Stentor > Stentor coeruleus. Next base: position 25,113 of record MPUH01000496.1, read on the forward strand.
TATTCTCAGTGTCTGCATTAACTACAAAACTTTGCCACGAAAAAATTAACGCATAACCAATACTAAAGCTTAAAAAAAAATTATATAAAAATAACTTAAGGTTATTCGGGTGAAGAATTTAGGGTTTTGTTTAGGTTAGGACTTGATTGCTTGTGTTATAAACATAAAATCATTAGTTAACTTCAAATATTGATTTTGCCGTGTAAATCGAACGCATCATATCATTTATCATATTTAGTTAGCCTTCTAAATCGAACGCATCATAGCATTTATCATGTTTAGTTAAAATACTGGATAAAGCGATATAAGCTATATGATAAATGCAATTACCCATATTTGTATTATATTATCAAAGTTAGTCTTCTAAAAATCGATCGTTAAACTAAGAAAAAACCCAATACCCTTTCCAACATATATCAAGCAAAAAAATTATATATAAACATATCGAAAAAATTATCTACTTCTTATCTTTTTTCCTTTCAAAATGTGACGAAGACTGGCGCAATGGGACAAACGATTTTTTTTCAGGCATGAACTGTTTCCTAAGCAACACATTCTTCCCTTTCAAATCCTTTTTTTTTCCTTCATCTTTTTTCTCAACTTCATTTATACAACAACATTCCCTTATTTCAGAATCAATACCATGACAAGTTTTTATTGTTTCTTTAAACGAAATATCACAAGGAGTTGTACTATTTGAACTATGAGTAAAGCTTATGAGGAATTCATTAACTGTCATTGTATTGCCAACTCTACATAAAAGATGTGATTTCTCTATAAAAATATTAACTTTGAAATTGTTGTATATATATTGACCTGGGGATATTTTAATAAATGTGTCTGGGTATTGCTTAAGTAAATCATCTACTTCATCTGTATCTTTTGATGAAAGTTTGCTAATTTGACTTTTGAGGTATTTGTTTTGGAGCATTAGTTGCTTGATTTTTGATGAGAGGTCTGAGGTTATTTGAGTTTCTTTATAGCTTTCGCTTTCAAGAGTTGAAGTGTTCAGTTTTTGTTCTTTGGTTTCTTGGTCGCGAAGTTCGGTCTTCAACAAACTCATCTTATTTGTTAATTCGCTAATTTCTTTATCTTTACAAGCACAATTCAAACAATTTTTTTGATTATCATTTTTTTCGACAATATCTTCAATTTTTTTCTGCAGTGCATCTCTGTTTTTTTCTGCATCCTTTAAATATTCTTGATATATCGCAACTTTATTCTTCAAAAAGCCCATCATTTTATCGCAGTTTTCACTTGATGAATGATTAATTTTTTCTTTAAGATGCGAAATTGTCAGATCTTTTTCATATAAATCCTGTTGTTGGCATGTATATTTAAACATAAGCTCAAGTTTGTCTTTATTAATATTCCCAATTGTGTTTAAATAATTATTTTCTTGTTCTTGACCTTTTTTCAATACTTTCTCATATTCTATATTTATACATTTCAATCTATCTTCTAATTCATTTTTCCACTTATTATAATTTTCGGCAAAAGATTTAGAATCATTTTTCTGACTTAAAAGGTCTTGTATAACTTTCTCCTGTTTATCAATCTGTAGTTTCAACTGTTCAATAATAAAACTTTGTGAATCTTCTCTATATCGTTGGCTCGAACTAAGACTCCCGATTTCTTTTTGAAATTCCCATCTTTCGCTTTCAAGAGTGTGTTCGAGATCGACAATTTTTAATTGAAGTGATTTTATTTTCTCTATGAAATTTGATGAGCATTCATATGATTTATCGATAATCTGTATCTGAATTCTAGGGAAGTCAACTTTATCAGGTAAGTTTGACAAATAATCATAGTCTAAGCTATCAAAAAGGGGTAGCCAGTAAGTAGAAGTTTTAAGTAAAGATATTGGCAATGAGACGCTGCTTATAAGTTTATCCCCTTCTCTCATATTTTTGATTATAAGTTGCAGTTTTCCTTTAGATGGGATTCTGATGGTACTTTCTAAAGATGCTTGTGTTAAAGGGGTAATTACATCTACAAGATTATTCTCAACATTCACGTAACACCCAGCATAGGCAAGGTTTTCACCTAGGCCTTCAACCTGTTTCACAATAAAATCTAGCATTTATTTAAATTACTAACATTATGAATCCTTCCAATAGCTTTAAATTTTAAAACCTACCTATTCTAACTATCAAAACTCTTTAGCGTATCCTCATATCAAACTATCAGAAAATATTCGAATAATCCCCAACAGCATTTTTTTATAACCTAAAACATACCAAAAAAGCAATCCTTCTTAAAAAAAACTCTTTTCCTAAACATATAAATAACAATAACTCTAAAATCAAAAAAAAAAACTAATTTAAAATACTCATAAAATATCTAAAAATCAGTATTAGCAACTAAAGCTAATATAGTATAGCTATTATCATAAGGGTCTACTTCAAAAAAGTGCCTTTTAATAACATTCTGACAAGCATCCCTAGCGAAATCATCATAATTCCCATGGAAAATCGGTTTCCCTGCCCTGCCATCTAATTCATATACCCCCCAATCTTTAGGTACAATAGCAGTAAAATGAAGACTTATTCTCTCATTTTCATTAGGAACCCTACTTTGTCCTGAACTTGCAGCACTTCTATGAGCAATTTCTATAATCTCAGATCCTTCACCATACTCAAGTTCCTTTCCTCTTTGATCAAAATCCATTTCTAAAGTCCCATTTATGAACTTTTCTAAAAAACTCTGTTCTTTTAATGGAATCCCTTCAGAAAGTACAGCATTTGCTAATATATGCATAAGACCAATTGTCCCACAAGCATTTGAAATTGTTTGTTTCATGTAATAAATATTAGGAGATATATCAGTTGATAATTCGGCTCTTGTTTTTACTGCATCTTTAGATCTTTGTGTGATTTTGTATAGAAATAAAAAACCTAGAACAGGTTTTGGTAACATATCTGTACACCAATCATCACATGATATAACGTCTATAAACTTGTACATTAAGGTAGGAAAACCTAAATTATCGATGTATTCGTTTATTACATCTGGGTTTGCTTCTAGAGGAATCCACCTTTTTTCAGCCATTTATAAGTTTTTTGTTAGTGATTGATAAATTTAGTTTTGATTTCAGGTGTTAGGGTGTTTGAGGATTTTTAAAGGAGGGGAGATGGGAAATAATTTTTGATGTAAGAAGATTGTCATGTGGAGATAAAAAGATAAAATTATATGTAGATTGTATTTTTTAGTCATGATTATGTATAATGCACTGCTTTTTTAATCTTTATAATAGTATTGGTGTAATCAGATTCATTTTTTACCCTATTTTCATTGATTTTTTTTCAAAATCTATCATATTCTATAAAACCATATTAATACAAACCTTTAAACTTTCGAAATCTAAAACATATTGCCTTTAGATTTTTATATAAAATAAAAATATATTTCTGAACTTCTTAAATTCTCGGATTAAATGTAAATCACATATTAATTACTTTTCCTAATTAATGTATAAACTCTATTTTGATTGTCAGTCATCTTCATATTTTCAATATCAACCTTATAAGGAATATTATTCAATTCAATATCAAGATTTTTTTTTTCCTCAAAAGCTACCCTAAGCCTTTTTATCACAGTATTTGGGAATATTTTAGGCTTCTTCCATTTTTCCATCGCATAGCTCCAAACTTCATTTTTCCTAGGAACTCTTTGAGGCATTTCAACTGGAGGGAGCCTACAAATAGGTCTTGACACAACTCCAGATATACTTTTTTGAACCATTTGTGTGAAATCAACCCTATAGATCATATTATTGATATTCAAAGTTACTTCAGGATTTTTTTTACTATAAGCCTCTTCAATAAAATGATTTGAAGTCGGGTCATAAGGGACAAACCCACCAGCACTTCCCCAAAACCACTGAAAAACCTCATTCCCCCTTTTAATTAACCCAATCAACGCATGTTTAGCTTGCTGATGCTGAACAACATTAGCCGTATTCCTAGCAATAAAAAATTGCCCATTAGAATAAGTCACTTTAACCCCAAAATTTTTTTCAATTTGAGCCACACTCTCTGAAATTTTGGCTGCAACTTGTCCATCACAGTACAAATGATATATTGCCTCCATTTATATTAATAGTAAAACTAATACTAAAGCCAAAGCCCAAAATACTAAAAATCTCATCCTTATGACAAATGGGGTTTGGAAAACCTTTAGAGCTTTTTCATTCCATTCATTAGCCCAGGTGTTGTTTTTAGCGAAACTTTCTATATTTTGACGATATTTTGATAAAATGCAAGGGTTTTTAGCAAGGTTCTATATATGATTTACGAGTATTTCTTGGGATAGTTGAGATTCATTAGAAAAAAGCTCGCCATTGACCCCATCTTGGACGAATTCTCCAATGCTTTGGTATTTGTAAGCAAGAGCTGGAAGGCCTGCTTCTTGCATATCAACGATTTTCATAGGTAAATCTAAACCACTTGATGATATATGTAAACATATACCTAAATCAGCTTGTTTTAAAACTAAAGGATAATCTTCAATTGCAAGCCATGCCATTTTCACTGTGATGTTTTCCCAGTTTTTTTGAGATATCAGACCTTTATAATAGTCTTGTAAAGGACCTTTACCTGTTATCAATAGAAAAATAGATAAATTTGTATGGTTTAGGATATCTAAAGCGTTTAAAACTATAGAAAAATCTTCGTCTACAGTATAACTAGTTGAAGATACTATAAAAAAAGAATTATTAGGAATATCAAGCTCTTTACGCATATTTTTTTCTATAGAAAATCTAGGTATTGGCCTATCATAAAGCACTGTTGCTAGGATTTTATGTTTTTTTAAATCTAATTGCATGTTGGAACTCACACAAAAACTTGTATCAGCCAAATAACCGATTGTATTTTCATATAAATAAGCTAATTTGACTATAATTTTACCACGATTTGCTATTTTCAATAAACTCCAAGCGTAATTGTGCCAGTCAATGATGAATTTTGTATTAAGAATACAACTACAAATATAAACTATTATAAAAACAGGCATACTTGGAGGGTTTTGGACTATAATATATCTGATTTTTGGACTTGAGATAATTGCCCAGAACAATTGTAAACTTTCAATAAATAAACGTAAGGCGGCATATAAGAGAAAAAGTTTATTTGAAAATTTTTTTAATGAGTTTAAAGCTCGAGTTTTTAAAGGTTTGATTTTTAGGTTTGGGTTGGATTTTAGAGATGATGGGATTATAGAATCTTCATAGCCTATAAGAGTAACTTTATAGTTATGTGAAAGAAGCATTGATACATGGTTTAGCATACGAGGAGATCTGGCTATATCACCTAGTACTATAACACATACCTCCATTATGCTAATTATTATATTCAAATCCCATCATATAAAAATATAATATTAAATGGCCAGAAGCTTCGCAGCCTTCAAAAAAAACCTACTGAAAGCTCTTGAATCCACTGGTGATGTATCCAAACGTGTTATCTATTACGGCTTTATCCCAACCCTTCTCTATCTCGGTCTTACCACAGATCCAAAACCAAATCTCAAAGTATTACTAGGCTATTAACCTAAATTCTTAACCCAAAAAAATCTTTTTTTCATCATAAAAGCCTTTAATTTTATATAGAAATTCCAACTATAAAATCTATTATAAGAGTTTTAAGTGACTTGTCACATCTTTTAATTCATCTTCTGATGCTGGACCTATACTAAGAACTGTTTTAGACCCTGGGGCAATTTGTGTTAACCCAGCATCCCGGACGATATAATAATCAAGGTTTTTTTTATCTGCAGCTTCTGCAATTTTTAGCATTTCTTCTTCACTTGGGCATTTGAGGACAATTTTTCTATAACAACTATTTTCCCAAGCTTGTAAACGTGGAAGGTCTTTTGTGATTAGAGATTTATAAAGACCTAAACATGCATGGCAACATTGGGCTGCGATTTTCCCTGTGCCCATTTTTAAGTCGTGTCGAACAACCATGACCATTTTGAGGTCGCTACTAAAAGTATAAGGACGGGGAACTAGGGATTGAGTCTTAGATCTACGTTGGAAAAAAAGGCCAAGTGAGAGAAGTAAAATTACTAGACCTAAAAGTTCGAACATATTATAAGATATAAAGTTGTTATTTTTCTCGTTGTGTTTTTAAACAATTTCTAACATTTCCTTCATCCACTCCGAAGCTTTTGCAACCATATCCCTAGTTTCTCTAATCCCCCCTTTAAAACTATAATTCAGACCTCCATGTGCAGCTCCAGCGTACTGAGAAATTTTTATATCCCCACCACAATTTAAAAGTTTTTCCGCAAATCTAAAACACTCATCATATAAAGGATCTTCAGTACCAATCATAATCCTTGTCATAGGGAATTTTTCTAAAACTTCCTTTTCAATATTAATAGGTGAGATCATTGGGTTTTTAATATCAATACCTTCAGGTAAATAAGCTTCTAAACAAAGTTTAAGAAATGAATAAGGGATAAGAAGGTCATCTAATGAAAAAAGTAATGATGGAGAAAAACTATTTTTATCTAAATTCAAAGCTGGATAAGCTAAGACTAAGCCATTTGGTGGAGGAAGTCCAGAGATTATAATTTTGTATGTTAAAGCTAGAGCTAAGTTTCCTCCAGCTGAGTCCCCGACAATAACATATTGATTTGGATTAATACCTATAGTTTCTCCATATTGTATAATCCAATTCCAAGTTTGCCATACATCATCTAAAGCAGCAGGATAAGGGTTTTTAGGTGCAAGTCTATAATCAATTGATATTATAGGGATTTGTAAATTATTACACCAAACATTTGTATATACTTGATGAGAAGCTGAAGACATACTTATAAACCCCCCACCATGTATATGTATAACAATTTTGTTATATGTTTTTATAGGAGATGATAAATCAAGATTTATTGTATTTAGAATTCTTGCCATAACATAATCTTGAACTGGGGTTAATGAAAGTTTTTCTTGAGATTTAATGATTTGATAAGGTTTGAGGACTTCAGAAACTAATCGTGGGATATAGACAATTTTATCATATCTTGATGATTTTATTACAACTTTCATGAGTTTTCTAATCATTTTTGTTTCTAATAAGTTACAGACGTGTATTGCTACTTCTATTCGTGGTTCAGCATATAAGAGATTTGTTTTACGTAAAGCTTTTTTTTTTTTTAGTAAATAGTATATGGAACCTAGACCGATCATTAGATAACGCTTTATCCCTGGAACTTCTTCGTAGCCTTTACTTACAAATGCTTGCCCTGTTGCTATTTGCCCCATGAATTTTTTGTATTTTTCATTGACCCGCTTTGCTTTGTCGCTATGAAATGTTTCTGTTATTCCTTGAAGAGCTTCCCAGCGAGGGTGCGATTTTTCTAATGAAAAAAGGTCGTCTTCTGGGACTAATGGAACTATTTCTAAGAACTCGAATAGAGTGTTTATTTTTGAAAGGATTACTTTTAAATCTTCCTCTTGGGTTTCTCGGAGATTACCTTTCCATGTTTTAGTTTGAGCTAAAAGATCAGATAAATAACGATTGTTGTAATCTAAATAAGCAGCTGTGCATTGGGTGTTAATACTTTTCAAGGAGCGATTAGTTGTCATTGATTCGAATTTAGCTTTCATTTCTGTTAATACAAGTTTAAGATTCAGTATATCTTTTGGAATATGGTTTAGTTTACACCTATTAATTGTATTAAGTATCTCTTCTACTAAAAGCGAAGTTTCACCAATCCTATCGCTTATAATCATATTTATTATAATATGGACTCTCTTATGGTACTCTCAGAATATTTTTCATATCAAAAGCATATAAAAATTTCAAGATATTTACTTAAAATCTCATGAATTACTCTAATCTTTTCTTACATTAAAATTCAAATCCTCAACATAAACTCTTTTAAACCCAATAATAAATTCCTCATCCTAACCAAAATACTTAAAAAAAAATAATTTTTTCAAAAGTCATAACTTCCACTGATTTTACCTTTTAAACACCTTAACATATTATATTATTTAATATGGGAGGACTTGTAAGTTCATTTAATTTCAATCGTGAAGATCCAATCATTCAATCTTTATCTCAAATAAATGCTAGAGAAGTTGAAGAAGCTCTAAGTTACTATATAGACGAATATCCAAATATGCTTCGTGTAACATTCAGACGTTTTGACGATATTTTTGGGGGAACTTTGATTGATGTTGAAAGATTTTTTTTATTTTTTAGTGACGGCAAACCAGAAGCTGACCTTTTAGAAATCTTCGCTGCTTTAATTATCGCATGTAAAGGTATGGCAGAATGGAAAGTTAAAATGCTTTTTTGTCTTTTTGACTTTGACAATTCAGAGAATATTGACAAAAACGAACTTTCTTTAGTTTTAAGCGCATTTACTAAAGCTTTAAGTAAATTAGCTTCAGGAACCCCACCAAGTGTATCAAAACTATATATAATAGCGGCTAATATTTTTAAAGAAATCGATAAAGACAATAGTCAGACTTTAGAACTTGAAGAAATTATTGATTGGACTGGAAAAAATGAAGAGTTTCAAGACCTTATGGCACATTTCTCACACATCCAAAGCTTAGACCTTGCAAAAATCCGTTTTGATCACTCTTTAGCGGAGTTTACCAGTTTTTTGCCAGTAGAAGTTTTGAATGACTCTTCAAAAAATACAATTTTAAGGTTTTTTACTAATAAAAGCTTTAGTTTACGCGAGATTGAAGATATGCTTTCACACATTTCTAATTGGGAAAACCGTATAGATAAAGACAAACTTGAAAAATATGCTAAAGGGATGATTGGATTTTATATAAGCGACTTTACTGGACAACAAAAACTAGCTAAATCAGAACTTCAGATTCTTTTATCCCTTCTTGGAGGTGAACAAAAGCCTTTATCTGTAATTGAAGACTTTATGAGAAAACATGGGATTTCCCGTACTGGATATCTAACATCATCATCTTGGCTTCAAGTTTTATACAAAGAAACCTTTTAAATAACCCTTTTTTTTTAATAAAAAAAAAATTTACACCTATTTTTTAAGTATTTTTACCGATTTGTTATTATATTAATCAGCACTACCATCACTTGAAAACTCAGAATCATCAACAACTCTAGTTAATATTTCATAAACATCATCAAGTTCAGGATTACCAAATAAACAAACTGATGGGTTTATATCGATTTTTCTAATAATAATATTTCGAATCATTTGCCATTTATCGATTTCTGATTTTAATAAACTTTCTATACAAAACTCACACCTTTCTGATATTTCCATACTTGCGTTACAGTTGCATTTTTTTTGAAAATCAAGATAAACGTAAAAATTATCAGAAACTATACGACTGTTTTTAAAGTTATCTGGATCAAGCTCACACTTTTCAAATCTTAGGACTTCAGAATTAGGGATAAAAGCTGTGTTGAATGAAAACCGGCATATTTTTTTTAACCGGATTAATCCCCAATGAGCTATAAGGCAGGTAATATCGCCTTGGAGAAAAAGCTCGGATTCAATAAGAGCAAGTTCGTGAGTTGAAGTTTCTTCCCAGATATCTGTGAATGATTGTTGTTTATCTCGGCATAAAGCTTTATTTGAGTAGATAATTCGATCATTAGCTTTGATTTCAAAGATTAATTTTGATGAGTTTCCTGATACATGAGGTGCTGTAAAAAGCTGTACACGGTTAAGGGAAACTATTAAAGGTAAGCGAATTTTCCCAGTTAAAATATCTGAGAAATATAAAATGTATCTTATTTGTGAAGGTTGGGTTACTCCACCACCTCTAGAGAATCTTTTTGATTTATAGTATTTCATAGCTTGATTAGGGTCTATGAGTTTACCACAATAAAGAAGATAGCAACAGATTAAAGTTCCAGTACGTCCTTTTCCTGCTTTACAATTGACTGCTATAATATTTTCTGGGTCTTGGATTAACCATTCATGGATGTCTTTACAAGCTGTGAAAAGAAGTTCTATTGTTGGAGGATAATGATCTTCCCAATAATATTCGTTGACATTGTTATCAAATTTTCGGTAGTTATACTTCAAACCACTCAAATTAAGAATTTTATACTTCCTTCGATGCTTTTCAGCTAAAAACTTTGCAACAGAGTCTATTGAATTCCTATACATTTTGTGAACTCCTTCTCCAGGTAAGGACATAGCGATGATTCTTGGAGTGATATATGTCAAATCTAAGTTATAGCCATCTTCCAAATATCGCTTTTTTTTACCTGATACAATTTGCCTTAGTAAGTCCATTCTTATATTTTATTTTTTTATCATCGTAATTCAGATAAAAACATGTTTTAATAGCAAAACATTTATTTTTAACTGAAAAAAGTTGGATTTTTTATAGTAAAAACTTGTTTATAATTTTTTTATGTTTAAAATCTAGTATGGTAGTGAAGAAATGTATAAATTATGATAAAAACAGGTCAATTTGTATGTAGAGTATAATTTTTATTATTTTATATGAAGTAGTTATATATGGAAAAACAGATATTTTGTTTATATTTGGTTTTTGGGATTATAAACTTTAAACTAAAATTCAAAAATTATTATTAAATCCCTTTACCCTTAACCATAGAATCTTTTTCTTAAAACCCAATCTACTTTGTAATCAATAATTACTTCATTCTATACAATTCTAATCTTTACCTGTTATCACACAAATAAACCACTACAATCTTAGCATAAAACTAACCAAATCATACCTTCATAACAAAATCTTATACAATCTTCATTATAAATTGCAAACTCCTATACTTTTCAATACCTTCAAAGTGAAAATCATTATTCCTCTTTAAAAACAGAAAATTTTTAAATCTAAAGAATCATCCACTAAAAAAGTCAACAAATAATTTTCATATAAAAACTCACTTACGGGCTCTTCTTGCTTCATAATCCGGGTCATCTGTCGGAAGTTCATACCTACAAACAGGGCAATTATTATGTGCCTCTAACCAAGAAACTATACAAACCTTATGAAATAAATGCAAGCAAGGCATATCAACAACAAGGTCTTCAATATCGAATTCTTCTTTACATACTGAGCATTCTAAAGTAACCCGCTCATTATCGATTTTTTGACCAAACTCATCTACACCTCTATGTAATGCTCCTCTACTTTCTATCATTTCCAATGTAATTTTAACCTCTTTTAAACTTGAAATCGTATCTTTAGCCGCAGGAGGAGGTCCATATCTATTAGGATCATTAAGCATTAGCTGATGAATCAATGCATCAAGCGAAGTGTCAATTTCATTAGCTGTATTATTCGCTCTTAAAGATCTTATTGTCGGCATGAGAATTAATTCTGTGACAAGCCTTCCTCTAGTATTAGAACTATAAGGAATGAAATTTCTAGGGTGAGACTCCAACTGATCGATTTCTTCAATAAAGTTTTTCTGGCATTGGGAACAGGCTAAAGATGCATTAATCTCAGTCTCTCTCTTGCAAACATGGCACCAGTATTCCATGATATTTAATTTTTATAACATTGTCCGGGCCTAACACTACTATCCAGCTTACTACTATACTATAACTTTTTACTTGGTCTAATATGAAAGATTCATAGTTAAAACATTCAGCCAATTTTTTATATGTCCTTAGTTTAGTTTATAATTACCTATATAAATATGGGCGTGTATAGATTATATAATTATTTAGACATTATGGTGATATGATTGAATAAATTAGATGAGAAACTATGTTTAGTGAGGACAAATCTAGGCTCCATATTTACTTTGTCTTTGCATGCTTACCGTTTCCAAGCTTATAAATGGTGCATAGGATATTGATAGCAGTCTTGCTTATAGGCTTAAGTTATTCAGCTAACATTAGTGTTCAATCTACTCTAGAACACTCAGAGCACAAGACTATTGATTTTCTCCAAGAGAAGCTTGTTGAAAACTCATATACAAAAGAACAATTTGTATCACCCTCAGAGGTAGAGTTTCCTATCTTTCTACAGCAAGACGAAGAAGATGATGGTTCTTGTTTAGAAGAAGTTCATGCAACAATCACTTGTGATGAAGGAGGAGATTGCTCAATAGTTGATGACAGTGGAGAGTTTGATTTTGAAGTTGTTTCTAATGAAGATGGAGTATTAGATGTCAATGTTATAGATAATGATATTGATCCTGAAGAATGTACTGAAGAAGTCACTGTAACTATTGCTTGTGATGGAGAAGATTGTGTTATTACTGATAATAGTACAACATATGAACTTGATGTTGATGAAGAAGAAGTTGATGATGAAGATGGGACAATTGAAGTTGATGAAGATACTGAACCTGTTGAAGCTGAATGTATTGAAGATGTTGTTGTAACAATTAATTGTATTGATGGAGAATGTGAAGTTACTGATGATAGTGAATATTTTGATATATCACTTTCTGATACATCTGGTGATGAAATTGTTTTAGTTGTTAATGAAGTCGGCCTTGAAGATGGTGAATGTACTGATACAGCTGAATTATTGGTTGAATGTGATAATGGAGAATGTGCTGTTGATGATGATACAGAACTTGCTGATGCTACAGCTGTTGTTAGTGATCTTGTTGTTGTTGATGAAAATGGAGATGTTGTTGAAGTAGATGAAGATGAGGCTGAAGAGGCTGAAGAAGATTTAGATGATGAAGATGAGGCTGAAGAAGATTTAGATGATGAAGAACACGAAGCAGAAGATTTAGATGATGATGAGGAGTTAACTGAAGATGATAATGATTTAGCTGAAGCTGCTGAAGATACTGACGATGCTGCAGAAGCTGCTGAAGATCTTGATGATGCAGATGAAGCTGTTGAAGATACTGATGATACCAATCATATATTTGAAGATATGGATGATACTTCTGAAAACATTGAAGATGTAGATGATAACCTTCCTGTTAGTTCGACTGATACTCTTGAAGCAACTGAAGATGTTGATGATCCTGATAACATTGTAGAAGATGTTGATGATAGTGAAGAATCCACTGAAGACCTTGACGATGCAGATCATGCTGGAGAAGATTCAAATGATGCTGATGAATTAAATGAAGATGATAATGATGATGAAGAAGCCGTTGAAGATTTAGATGATGTTAATGAAACCATTGAAGATACTGATGATGCTGATGAAGCTGTAGAAGATGAAGATGATGATGAAGAAGCTGTTGAAGATCTTGATGATGGAGAAGTTGTCTGTGTACCAACTTTAGAAGAAGTTCATGTGACCGTAGAATGCATTGATGGAGTAGATTGTGATATAACAGATGATAGCGAAAATTATGATTTTGTTGTGACTAATGTTGGTGATGATGTTATTGATATTACTGTTGTTCCTGATGATCTTGATCCAAATGATTGCACTGAAACGGTAACAGTCACCATGAGTTGTGATGAAGAAGGTTGCAATGTGACATCAGATAATGAGACTTACGACCTTGGAGTTCTCGACAATACCATAGTGACTGAAGAAGTTGCAGCACCATCTTTTTTGAGTCTGCATACTAATTAGTAATTCATTAAAATTATTTAGAAATAGAAGAAAATTGCCTTAAGGTGATTTTACAAATTATAAGTATTTATTGATTATCGGGTCTTTAGATGCTTATTTTTGTGTTTGGATTTTATGTTTTTTATATAAAAATTACCAAAATCAATCATGATTATAATAAAAAATGCACCAAGAAGAGAAAAAAGGTAAATGCCACCTGATATGTTTCTTTCTGTTAAGCTTCACAACCCTACTTCTTGGTATTATCTGCTTATGTCTTTCTGTTTGGATACACTATTGTTGGTGGGACATTGGTTTAACCCAAGCTAAAAACACAAGTCAAATCATTCACTTTGATGGTGAAAAAACAATTTCTGAAGCCCATGAAGATGCTTGTGGTCAATTAAAAGACCTTGTTGAACGTTCATGTCCTAATGCTTGCGAATATCTTGACCATTTCAAATCAGCAGGTAAAGTTATGATTATATTCGGGTCACTATCTTTAATCATCCTTTTTTGGTGTTGTTTAGTTGTTCTTATTCGATTATGCAAAATTAGAATTTCAGGTAAATTCTTAATCCCAGTCCCAGGATCTTTTGCCCTTTGGCTTATTGGTTTTTGTGCATATGCAGGAACAGCAGGTTTAGGTCGTTTAGATTCTCCAAATAACAAAGCTGAATATAATTTTACAGCAGATGAATACAAGATAAAAGTTGGTGTAGCTATAGGAATTACTACTATTTTTATGCAGTTTTTTGTTGGAATATATGGCTGGGTAAAAATCAGACCTTTGCTTAATATATTAAAAGAAAAAACTTTGATATAGGAAATAATAATTAGTTTTTTTTTTAAATGATTGATTATTCTTTATATTTTCTTAAATTTTAGAACAGTCTATCATTTCAAATACTTCTATATCACGATCTTCATGATAGCCAATATCATCACCTTCTAATAAACCATATGCCCATAATAAATAATATTTTACCCCATACTCGAATTTTATATCTAAATCATCTTTTGTATCAAGAGGTCTTTTCCATGAGAAGACTTTAGTCTCAGTGTCTAAAAGAGCTTTTACCGGCCCTTTTTCTGTATCAAACGTCCCCCCAAGATCTTCATCACTTAAAGGATAACCATTTTCCCTAGCCCATCTATCATCCAAAACGAATTTTTTAAACACAATAGAAACAATATCTGCTTTATCCATCCCAAGCCCATCTTCAATTTTTTTAATTCCTATCCCTGCCCAATCATAAGGTAGAAAAATAGTTTTTGGTACATGTAAAGTAAGATGTAATTTACCTTCTCCATTGTTATATTCAAATTTCATACCTGTCCTAAAAGTTGTACTAAAGCATGGGGTTTGTGCAGCTACTAAATATACAATTAGGAAGAAAATCATTTATAAAACGGATATCAAAATTACTTTTTAAGCTAGTTAATTTCATGAATTACCTATAAATGTCCATCCTTGTAAATGCCTTGTGTCTGGTTCCATAGAGAAATCTTCCATCATATGGTTTCTTGGGATATACCCAGGGATTAGCATTATAATAGGCTTTAAAGGTGGATGAATTTCTTTATTTAACACTTTTTCCCAGTCGACGTCACTAAAAAACTCATGTGCTTTAATTTCTTCAGCTCCTGTATTACTACCAATTCTTGTTTCAGGTGTTTTTTTAAGAAGTTTCTTCAATAAACTTACAGCTTCTGGGGTGATTCTTGTCGGTATCAAAGGTTTTGTATATTCAATATTATAAAAAAGCTGCTCTTTACTGTTACTATAAAAAGGTGGAACACCAACAAGCATTTCATAAAACAAAACACCAAGTAAATACCAATCCACAGCTTTTCCATGACCTTTTCTTTTAAGCATTTCAGGGGCTAAATAAGCAATAGAGCCACAAAAACTTTTAGCTGACACATTATCTTTAATCCCTTCTTTAGAAAGCCCGAAATCTGTAAGCATAGCATGACCTTGATCATCAATAACAACATTATCAGGTTTTAAATCTCTATATATAATCCCATGTCTATGAAGTTCTTCAAGTGCTAAAATTATTTCACATAAATAAAATTTTGCTATATGTTCTGGGAAAAATCTTTGTCTTATAATATAACTAGTAAGATTACCTCCAGCACAATAATCTAAGACTAAATATAGTTTTTCTGCTGATTGGAATGCATAGTTTAAACCTACTATGAAAGGATGATGAATATAGCTTAAAACATTTCTTTCAACCATTGCATATTTTACTAGGTTTTGACCTACTATTTTGTCTTTTCTTAAAACTTTCATTGCAAATTTTTTACCTGTGCTTCGCATTTGTACTAGAAAAACTTCACCGAAACTACCACGGCCTAGGATTTGGATTGCTTCAAAGTCTCGGAAGGTAAATGAGGGAAGTGGTTCAGCGACAAATTCCACTTCGATTGAGTCAGAACTTTTACTGTAGAGGGATTTGTTTATGCCAATTCCTTCTAAGTTCTCGAGATCGTCGATTTTGATGTCTTGGTCGCGGAGGATGTCGAGAGGGGTTTTACCTTCGTCATTTTCAATGTTGAGGTTACTGAATTTAGTGAAGAGGTATTTGATTAGTTTTAATTCGCCACTAAGGGCTGCATAATGCATTGGTGTGTTTTTTTTATCATCCAAAGAGTTAATAAGCGTCCCAGAACGTATTAAAAACTGTGCTGTCAAATAATGTCCAAACTTACACGCAAGATGTAAAGGTGTACATCCACAAGCATCTTTAGTATTAACCTCAGTAACCTCTCCATACTCCAAAAGTATTTCACATATTTTCAAATTGCCAATTTTCGCAGCCATATGCAATGAAGTCTCCTCATTTGGTCCTCTAGCATTAGTTTGCGCAACTAATTCCCCATAATTTTTCCTTGATAATAACAATTTGCATATCTCCGGCTGATTATTCACAATAGCTTCCCATAAAGCTTGATTCATTTTCTGTTTTTGTGTAAAATAAGTACTTAATGCTTCAGAGTAATCTTCTGTTTTTGCAGCTTCAGAAAGTTCTTTTAAAAACTGTTCATTTGTTTCAATACGATTTTCTCCTTCTTGTAAAATATCAGCAGGTGATTTAGAATCTTTATCTGTTACTGGGGTTTTTTTCTTTTTTGATGGAGGGATTTTTTGGATTTCTATTTCTTCAGCTGTAGGTAATGTGCAATCGATTCTTAACTCTTGAAGCCTTTCATTTATTAGATTTTGGATATTCAAATCATTTCCTCGGGTAAATTGAGCTTTGTAACACATTAATTGATCTATTGCGAGCTTTAGAAGATTAGAGATTTTACCTTCCATAAATATTTTATATTAGATTTAATTTAGTTTTGTATGAAGTCATAAGGTTTTATAGGTAAAAAAACACTTTTGGAGTTTTGATGTATTAGGAGAAAGGATGACTTTTATGAGGAAGTAAAGTTGAAGTATAGGCTTTGTGGCTTGGAATTTAGGATTTAGGTTAAAGGGAAGATGTGATTTTATATGTGGAAATGTGGATTATGATGAGAGGTTTTATGATAAGATTTTAGGTTTTATAGAAGGTGGCGATTTGGTTTATATTGATGTGTTTTATAGAATTTTGTAAGTTTTAGAGAAAAGATGATTTATTTTGATAGGATGAAGTTGTATTTTTGAGGATGATGAGGAAGGTAGGGGGTTATTGAGTTTATTATCAAGAGTATTAGTGTATATAATTAGGAAAAAAACATAATGTTTAAATTTTTGAAGCTGGATACTTGGTTTTCCCTAGTTTAATTTTTTTAAAGCAAATATGACGATTAAAAGTAAACAATATTCTTATTATAAATGATAAAGCAAGCATCAAGAAATAGACCTGAAACTCACTCCCTTAAAAAATATAAAAAGCAACTAAATCAAAACTTGGCTTTAAATCAAGGGACGCCATCACGACAAGCAAGGCTAAAATTCAGGTCAAAATCTCCTAACAACATTTTATCCAGTTTGGAATTAAAAACAGATAGATCAACAATGTTATCTTTGAAAGACTCAATAACCGTTAAGAAAATGCTACTGATTTCTCAGAAACTATCTCCTTGCAACCCTCAAAGTGCAACCAAAACCAAGATTGAAAGCTACAAATTCCCTATTGAAACATATCATTTTACTAAAAAACTCCCGAAATTTTCTAAACTTTTACCATCTCGGAAGACTTTTCTTATAAAAAAATCCTCAAGTAACAATACATCTCCAATCCCATCATCAAAAAAAAATTTCATAATAAATTTCAAATCAAATACCCCTAAAGCACTTCGTCAAAGCAAAACCCAAGATAAAATCAGTATAAAAGAAGTAGTTCGTAATAAAGATTACGCACATACAATTAAAATTGAAATAGAAAACATATGGAGAAAAATGATAAACATAAGCAATGGAATAGAAAGACCAATAAAAAATGAAGCTATTTATAAATATTATATAGGTAAAGGGAATAATTCAAAGCTTATAAAGAAACTAATGTCTTTAAGATCATGGTGGATTAAAGCGGAAACCATAGATGAAGCGAATTTTATATGGACCCAATGGAAAAACAAAGAATATTTACAAAAACTTAACTGTGGAGATAGTATCATAATAGAAAAACTATCACAAAACATAGAAACCACACTAGGTCAACTAGAAATCAAATTAGAAAACACACAAACTAAAACCCTTGAATTAGAAGAACTAGGGTTTCAATATATAAAAAACTCAAACTCTTATACACAACTTCAACCTAAAACCCTTGATATCCCTTTAATACAAATTTATAACAAACTAGAACACAATCAGCATTTGACTAATAAAAAAGGTTTATATTTTACTATGGTAAACTATTACTTAAATATAAAAGAAAACCCTTTTGAAGTCATTCCTATAACTTTTCATATACAATCTGGGGAAAAAGATCCGGAGTTTTTGAAATTTATAGAAATGTTTAATGAAAACCAGATTTCCCAAAGCTCAGAAAATAAATATAATTTATGGATTGTAAAGCCTGGAGAAAATTCAAATCGTGGACAAGGGATTTCTGTATGTAATAATATTTCACATATAAAATCATTGATATCTTCGAGTTTATATGGGAATAAGACATTTGTTATACAAAAGTATATTGAGAAACCTTTTCTTATACATAAAAGAAAGTTTGATTTTAGATGTTATTGTTTGATAAATTCAATTAATGGGATTTTACAAGGATATTTTTATATGGATGGATATATAAGAACAACTTCTTATGAGTTTTCAGCTAAAGATATTAGTAATGAATTTATGCATTTAACTAATGATGCTATACAGAAGTATTGTGAGGATTATGGGAAATTTGAAGATGGGAATAAAATGTCGTATAAGGATTTTCAAAGGTATTTGGATTTTCATTGTTCGGAAAAAGGGATTAGTTTTGTTAAGGACATACTTCCACAGATTAAAAAAATAGCTAGGGATTCGATTAAAGCAGCATGTTATAGGATTGATCCGAACAGAAGAATGCATTGTATGGAGATTCTTGGGTATGATTTTATGATGGATAAAAATGCAAAAGTATGGTTGATTGAAGTTAACACAAACCCATGTCTTGAGTTATCTTCAAACTATCTAAGTATTCTCATTCCTTCAATGGTCGATAATGCTTTCAAAATCTCCCTTGACCCTCTTTTCCCTCCACCCCAAGGTAAAACCTACGAAAGTCTTCTCGATAATAAATTCGAGCTTATTTTTCATCAAGAACCTGACTGTAATTCTTCAACAACCCAAACCCCTTTCCAAACAAAAATCCATACTCCAACCCATCTTCAAGGTTTTTTCTCTGACATCATATCTAATTTTAAATAAAAATATGGAAAAATCTCTAGACCTAGCCATCAAACACAATAAATTCGGAGCTGTGTGTTATAAAGCTGGCCAAGTACAGAAATCTATCCATCATTTTGAAACCGCTTTAAAACTCATCCCAGAAGATATTCCATTCAGTAATGCTCATGTAAATTGGGCTAATGCTTTAGTGGATTTAAAGCGAAAAGAAGAAGCTGCTGAGCATTTCCAAATTGCTATTGATATATCCCCACATAACCTTGAAATTATACCAGAAAATATAGACCCAAGGTTAAATGCAAAGGAAGCATTAAGTGAAGCATATTCAAATTTAGCAGTTTTATATATGGCTAAAGAGGATCTTGAAAAAGCTCAAGAGCTTATAAGAAGATCAATAGAAATCTGCCCATTAAGTGAAGCCAATATCAATTTAGGGAATATTCTAAGGCAAATTGGTAAAAGGAAAGAAGCTATTGACCATGTTTGGAATGGGATAAAGTCTATCTGCCCAGAAGGTACATTTGAAAGACCTGAACAATTAAATCCAAAAGCTTTTATTGCCCCAGATTATAATGGCCCATTACATGTTGTATGTGTTAAATGGGGTAAGAAATATGGTCCAGATTATGTTAATAAATTATATCATGGTGTTCAAAAATATTTAACTGAAGGACCATATGATTTTACATGTTTTACAGAAAATCCTGATGGACTTGATGATGGGATAAAAGTTGTCCCTTTAGCTGAAAACTGG
The DNA here is from genome assembly GCA_001970955.1 of Stentor coeruleus. Lineage (NCBI taxonomy): Eukaryota > Ciliophora > Heterotrichea > Heterotrichida > Stentoridae > Stentor > Stentor coeruleus. Next base: position 45,180 of record MPUH01000496.1, read on the forward strand.
ACTGGCTGGTGGGGAAAAGCAACTTTATTTAGTGAAACTGGTATTGAAGGAAGACTTTTATATATTGATTTAGATACGGTTATTACTGGTAGTCTTAATGATCTTGCTAGATATAGAGGATCTTTTGCTGTTATGGGCACTAGTGATTTAGAATGTGAAAAAGCTAAAGATGGGTATAATACAAGTATTATTGCTTGGCATAGTGATTTTGGTAAAGAAATTTATATGGTTTTAAAGAGGTATTATGATCAGACTTTGAAGTTTATATGCCGGTTTGATTTTTGGACTGAGATGATGATAACTAATGCGGATTTAGTCCAAGATTTGTTCCCTGGACAGTTTTTGGATTATTTGACGTATTGTAAGGAGACTGTGCCTGAAGGCTGTAGGATGGTTTGTTTCCCAAGAGACCCTAAACCGCATGAGTATACTTCTGAATGGATTAGAGAACTTTGGGTTTAGGAATAGGATTTTAGAATTAAGTTTTTTTATAGTTTAGGGTTTGGATTTTTGGTGTTTTTGAATATTTTTTGAGAAGTTAGGCTGAATAAAACTTTTATAGTTTTTTTAAGTGATTTTTATGAATTGTAGGATTTGCTTTTTGGTTTTTTTTGTTTTAGCAATTAGGATTTATTACTTTTCTGTTATGGTATAAAATTTTTATATGAGTATCATGGGATATAGGCTGAGTCTTTGATAATTTTCTATTTTAATGGGAAATTGCATACTATAAACTAGATAACTTCATATTGAGGAGTATACAAAAAAATCAGCAAAATGTTTAATAGCTTAATTCCTATATAATTTTATATTTAAAATTCCACCTAAATAATCTCTTTATTGATATTACATAAGAACTATCATTAAATTATTTATACGTTTGTTAAGGTAAATTAATCCAATAAGCAAAGAAAACAGCAAAAATACCCATAAAAAAAACTATTCTCTTTACTGAAAGGAATTTTGGCTTATATTCATTTGATCCCCCACCTATTTCCTCTAAGATTTTTCCAATTTCCTCATATCCTTTCTCATCCCTTAACATAATTTTTTCTTCCCTTAAATCCTTAACCTCTAATTCTTTAGTCTCTCCTAAACATTCTTCATGAATTCTTTCAAGTAATCCTTTAAAAGCAACAGTAACTTCTTCTCCATTATGTGCATTAGTTTCAATAAAAGGTACATTGCATATTTTAGCCACTTCTTCAACTTGTTTCGAATCAATTTGTCTCATACTCGGTATTTTATGACAAATATCATTCTTATTAGCAAGCAATAATATATGCTTACAAGCATTTTGAGTTCTAAGTTCTTCAACCCAACTCTGAGCTACATGTAAAGATCTTTTTTTTGTCAAATCTATAATAATAATTGCCCCTGAAAGGTTTTTGTAATAAACTCTAACTAGTTCAGGGTATTCCAGTTCCCCAGAAACATCCCAAATATGGACTTTTGCTTTTGTTCCTGAGTTTAAAGTCACGATTTTTGATTTAAATTCACTACATGGACCTATGTTTGTGTCTTTGTGAGGAAGTGGAATGTAAGCTGAAAGAATTGATGTTTTACCTGACTGGGTATCCCCTAAAATTAAGATTTTGTATACTTCGTCGTAGAGGATTCTTGAAGATAAGCTTTGGTTGCTGTCGGCAGCTGGGTTAGAAATATCATTAGGATGATCCATTTACTATGGAAAATGTGCTCAATGGATTTTGTTATAAATTAAAATGTGGTGTAAGATTGAGTGTTTGGGCTTTGTTATAAGATTTTTGTTGAGTTTTTTTTAGATTTGTATAAGATTTTAGAATTGTGTGAGGATATTTTTTTTTTGGGGGTAGGAATTTTGTATATACAATTATGCAATTGTAAATTAAGTTTTAGGATTGTTGGCTTGCAAGTTTATTTATTTAATTTATGCGATTTATTTTAGGTTTTTAGTAATTTTTTATATAAAATTTTATGGGAATATAATCTTGTATACTTAAGAAAATGGAACTGCATAGCAGTATTATCGAGTAATTAAAAAAACTTCTCTGTAAGATTATCAAAATATGTTCATTTTTTGCTTAGAAAAATCGTGAGACTCCATGAAATAAATCTGGTATATTTATCAGCCTAAAAAGAGTATTCGGAAACTCTAATTTTTATGTTTTAATTATAATCATAAGCAAAAAATTACATTCATTTAGCATTTTACTATAATAAAAATCATCAATATTTATAAAATGTTATTTAAATGTACCTATATTTATTTCAAAATTTATAAATCAAAATCAATCATCATTTCAGTTTGAAATAACTAATCAAGATATTCCGTTTTATTTGAATAAATCTAAATTACCTTAAACTAAATTAGTGATTTGAATCACTATCATGCTTATTTTCAGGCTCACTCTTACCTTCTTTAGTTTTCCTTTCCATCTCCTCCAATCTCTTCTGCTCCATCATTAATTTTATATTCTCTTGTCTATCAGCTTCTTCATGTTCTTTTATTTCCTTTAGTTTCTCATTCCCCTTACTCTTACCTTCATTTCTTATCATTTCTAATTTTTTCATAGCTTCAGATTTCTGCCTTTCAATTTCACCAAGTCTTTCTGTTTCATAATCTTTTTCATTTTTAGCTTCCTCATTCTCTCCTTTTTGTATATTTCTATCAACATTCAGATTTGCTGATAAGATGCTTTCTGAACTAGGAACTTTTCCTGGCCCTTCATCTTCAGGCTCAGGATCTTCACCTATTCTAGCTTCATTTTCTAAATAAGCATGTATTTTCATACTAATTGATCCAATATCTTTTTTATTAACATTATCTGGAATTGTTTGTATCATTTCATATGGGACAATATCTTTAGCTACAGATCTTGGGGTTTGTTCTATGCTTTGATATGAAATTTCTCTTAAAATAAATTTCCCTATGATTAAAGAGTATATAAGTTGAGTAGCTAAATCAATTGGAATAAAAATAAGGAATGTGATTATCCATAAATCAGTCCATCCCATACAATAATAAATTGTCATGCTTATGATACCTGCTATACTGATACAAGTCATTAAAACACTGATTAATAGAGATAAAGTGTATAAATAAGTCTTTCTGAAATCTTTAAGTGGATAATACATCAAATATAAAGAAGGAATTATATATAATTGGGAAAGAGCCCAAGCTGCTGCTCCACGAGATAATTGATATCCACTATAATCTTTAGCTGTATCATTTGTCCCATCTTTAGCTGAATCAAAAACATTCATAAAAGCTCCAATTAAACATAAAAGCACTAACCAAGTTGTAAATAAATGCATAGCAATATAAGCACGTCTTGGGAATTCCTGTTTTAAGAAAATAGATACTATTGGGTAAGTTATACAGAAAGGTTTTCTTCTTAAAGATTTGATTTTACCACGATCTACAATACAGAAAGTTATGAAAAATACTATCATAAGAAATGCTATTAAGCACATTGTTATTATTGGGCCTTGACCTAGACCACATCTTTGGCTTGCTTTAACTACTTTAAATGTAGATAAATGGGTTAATTTAACTTCAACATGAGTTTTTGTTAAATCTTCTACTTGACAAACTCCTGATGTCCAGTTACTAGATTTTAGATAAAAGCAATCATAATCATAATATTCATCAAAGTCTCCATCAAGACTAAGTATTATTGGTTCTGGATAAGAGATTTTAGCTAATGTTGGATCTTTGATAATTAGATTATAGTTTTCATAGACTCCTGATTCATATAGAGTGATTTCAAAAATGTCTTCAGTTGACTCATACCTGGTTAAAGATATATCATAAACAGTTGTATTTTCTATATCTAAAGTCTCAGGGAAGGATAGGCTAAATGATGATTGATCGATAACTAGAGAATATAATGACGAGCCTAAAACTTTAGTTCTAAAAACACCGATTTTATTATAAAAGTAAACTGAAGACCCAATTAGTTTATCTGCAAACCACTTTTCTAAAATCAAATTCAGTATTTCTAATATTGTGCTTCTGTCTGAATAATCTATAAGGTCTTTCATAATATCCAATAGTTTTAATGTATCTTGCTGATCTAAATACCCTGTATAACTCTGCAACACATACAAAATCAAATTCACAGAAGAAGTCTTATAATTTTGAGAATAATCATCTGAAACACTCATAAGAATATACAAATTGTCAAGAAAAACTTTGAAACACTGTTTATCTATAACTTCTGTAGTATAATACATCTTAAAAGAATTGAAAATTTTCTTATATTCAGAAACTGAACTTATTGATTTTGTAAAACACATAATAGCTGAAGGGATAAGATCTGATTGATATATATAAGCATCGAATTCTTCACTTAAAGATAATTGTCGTTGTGAAGGGCTACTAAGTTGTGTTGTAGTATTAGAGCAAGTATAAGATTCATCACAGACACTTATCATAAAAAAATTAGTTCCTGAAGGTACTCTAGCTGAAAATATTTTTGTTTGCATAGTAACAGAGATCCAATTCATTTCAGTAAGTGATTTCCCAGCTGCATACTGATATTTAATAACCCCATTTTTGTTTTGATTTTTACAGTTCATCGCTGTTAAAAGATAAGTCCCATCAGTTTGCTTGACAACAGATAAATCATCACATTTAGGAGGTGGGTTACGATATAAGAAAACATAAGCACTTGATGTTATATCATTTCTTGTCATAGAAAGACTGATTTTATATTGAATATCTACACTTAAATAATCTGCTGGGATTGTAAGATATGGCTCTGCAAAGGTTATAGGTTTTCCTGTAGTTTCATTTGGCTCGATTTTCCATAAAAAGTCTGTATTGTCTGCAACTTTAACTTTAGGGATTATGCTAGCCTCTATATCATTGTTAATAAAATCTTTGGAACTTGAAAATTTGATATACCCTTCTACTGTTGCATTTACAGTTATTTCAACAGTCTTTGTTATTTTTTTCTTTGAAGTTGATGCTTTTACTTCAAAAGTATACATCGCTCCATCTCTTAAATCTTCTTTTTTAACTACCATTAACCCTTTATCAGTATTAAGGTCAAGTTCTCCACCATTTGTATTAAAGCATCTTTTTGAACCTTCATAACAATTCCATGAATACCCAATTTTTGCTTCACTATTATCTATATCATAAGC
>MPUH01000497.1:0-50280 GCA_001970955.1 Stentor coeruleus
TTGCCAATAGAGAAGTTTCCAACAAAGTAATACTAAATAGGCATTACCACACTATTCGTAATTTCAGTCTCTTGAAGACCCCTTCTAGGATTATACATTCTAGGGCGAGCAGCAAGTTTAGAAAATCTCAATTTCAGAGCCACACGTAATTTCACAAATCGAGCACTCTCTCCTTGTAAAGCTAGCAATGCTATAACTAAGAAAACAAACATTTATATTTAAATTATCTTATATGTGGCTGATATCAAACAATTTTTTTGGCAAAAAAATGTTTTGAAAAAAAAATTACTACTTCATATGAGTATAATTTTTTTTGTCAAAAGTTTGAGTGATAAAATAAAAGGAGCTTAAAAATAAAAGGCTTTCCACGATATGAGTATTATGAACTCAGGGAAAATTAGGTTTTTTTTTTAATTTTTAGCTATTTCGAGGATTTTTGATTTGGCTGGAATATTTATGATTTTTTTATGCATTTGAAGGCATGGTAGAGTAGCCCTGTAAAATGAATTGATTTGGATTAATAAGGTAAACAATTTTGATTATTTTTAGTGGGTCTTTGAAGCCAAAATTTTTCTTTTTTTCTCCTTTCTTTCATATAGGATGGATAAACTTTATGCTTTTTTTCGCTGTGATTATGAATCAATTATAATATTTTTTATAGCAGTTCAGTTTAAGTTGCTAAAAATTAGCTTATAGAGCATTTTTCTTCATCTATATTGATTTCCCTTAAAGCCACTGATAAAAACTGATATGGAAATTATATTAAATATACTTTTAATCTGATTTTTTTATTAAGATTTAGTATTTGCAGCATTTATAGTGTGTTTAATGTAAGAAGTGGAATAAATTTCTTATTTTAATCGCCTACTTTGAAATTTATTCTGATGATTTTATAAATTAAAATTTTACGCCAGAATGATTTTTTATTCAAAACCTTCTAAGCATACTCCTTCCCCCATATACACAAAATATTTGCTTCCTGTAATATTGCTTTAGCCTATATTTTGCTTTAACCTATTGTTATTTACCTTAGACAGCAATTACTTTTGATAAAATTTTCTTAATATAAAAAGTTTCATCCTTTAGCAAAATACTAAGAATATTGTCTTCCAATATTTGAAATTAACACTAATCAGGATGAGTATTTCAAATTGTATTCAACCTAATTAATTATGTTGCAAAACATTTAGATATGGGAAAATGGCCTAAAAACATATAAGGCATGCAACTATCCAGGCTTAATTATTCTAATATTATTGAACTAATCAATACGTCAAAGTAAGGGTCATTATCAGAAATTATAACCTCAATAAAAAGAATAAAGAAAATTTGCTTGCCAGGGAAAATCGCACATCATCAAAATAAATCAATACCCTTGGATTCTTATTGTAAGCAATATAAGTTGAAGTGAAAACGATGATTTAAAGCTAAAAATAAGCAAATCCTACTTTGTAAGAAGTAAAAATAAATAACATAACTATATTCCATATGCTAAAAGATTTTATAAGCTAAAGAAAAATTAAATAAGGCATTTTTACTAGAATTAGAAATCCCCCTGAGTAATCATCAGTTTGTTTCTATAATTTTAGTGAGATGAAATGATCTTAGAGGTATGCACTTATAATAAATTCAACTTTTTTCTCTAGTGATTTAGCTTTTAAAGGAATATCTTTATTTAATTATATATATTACATTCTAAGTTTAATCTTTGGTATTTATTTTTCTTTTAAAAAATTACTGGAAGAATTTATGCATGTTTAAGGTAAGATTGTAAACTGATTTAAGTTTATAAATACTAAAATCATGAAATACTTTAAGATTGTTCAACACAATTATATTGTAATGCTTGGCCTTAAAACTAATTAACTAAAAGCTAAAAACTAAAACACTAAGAGTAATTGCTAAGTAGGCCCCTCTTGATGATGGTGAAGGTGCTACTGTTGAAGCCATAACTGCTGGAGCGAAACTGATTTCCATAGTTTCCATGTTATGTATTGTGTAATATCTACTCAAAAAAGTACCTCCTAATAGCCAATAATCATCTTCTGAATTATATAAATACATATAGCATTCATTAGTTGTAGATTTCTTCCACATATTACTTGGGTCTAGTTTTAGCTCAATTCCATTATACTTGAACGACACATATGGCATAGCGTCGATATCTTCACAAGTGCAATACAATGTTTGATCAGTTCTAACCTCACAATTATAATCACTATTTTGCATATAGTCAATTATACTATAATAATCATCATTTTGAGCATAAGTTAGAGTTGTTCCGCTGTCAAAAATCACATTTCTTTTACTTCCAATTTTAGCACCGTCAATATAAGTATCGATTAAATCACTTCCCCAAAAGCCATCTAGAGTTACAGGTATGGTCACTAATATTTTACCTGTTGTGCTATATGTATCTAGATCATAACCACCGATTTCAAGATTCGACGATGGGTAGCCTTCCATATTATCTGTTTCATCTAGATCATTTAAATATAGACCAAAAATTCTATTCTTTATAATCCCTGCACTTTTAAGACTGTCCATAAATGTTGAATATCCATCACTGATTTCTTTAAAAGCAAATCCAATTAACCCATCAATATCCGCATTTTGGCTTGCAAAACCATCATCCCAGGTTGCAACAACAAAGTAAGATAACGCTTCATAGTCATCTCCAATTTTTACAATATCTTTAGAAAGATCTCCTGAATAGCCAGACCCATCAACATACTAAATAATTTTTACATAGCTTTCAACTTTATAATCTGAATCGCTATATGTTGAAGAAGCACTTGGGTTATATTGAGCATCAAACGATGCACAAATACCACATCCTTTTTTTTCAACCCATAAATACTATATATTTTTTTACAGAACTTCCTGTATCAATATACAGCCTAAATTCTTTTGGAGGTGTCCCAATAGAGAAATTCCCAGAAAAATAATACTGAATAGGAATTACAACATCGTTCATGAGATCAGTTTCTTGAATAGATCTTGTAAGTTTTAGGTTAGAATATTTTGCAGCTTTCATATACTGTTTTCTTAGCTTAACATTAATCGAAGACTCTCCTTGGAAAGAGAGCATAAGCAGAACTAGGATAATAATCATTTATATTTAAAAATTGGAATGTGTGGATATTATGGCTAATAGATAGGGTAAAAACTTGGAGAATGATATGAATAGAATATGTGATAATGAAATTTATATATATTTTAAAGGAAAAGAATATTGACTTGATGAATTTTTAAAGGTGGCAAGAATTTTATAAAATCGATATAATAAATTGTATGAATATGTCATAAAATCTGGTTAATCTGTATACATCTTATTAATTTTTTAAAAGACTTTAGCTTACTTGATAAGTGTATATTTGTATTATTTGAATGAGTTTTATATTATTGCAATTTATAGGACTTATATTTATAAAGTATGTCAATAAAAATTTTATTAGATTCCATAAACGTTTATTACTAAAGTTTGAATGATTTAAAAGGTATAAGAAATATCTTGTAAACTTGCTTTATTTTATTAGCTATTACAATCTCATAACTATCTATTATTTAACATATATTTTACCTATAACCTTAAAGATTATTACCTCATCATCCTCACTTCACTCACTTTTAATCAATACCAAACCTTCTATCTTCCACAATAAAGCTTTAAACAAACTTAACCACGTCAAACTCTCAAACAAATTTCATTTATAATGGATACTCTATTTGGGTTTACAGGGAAAGACTATGTTCTTATCGCAACCGACAGAGCAGCTCAGTTCTCAATAGTTAAACTCCTCGACTCCGACGATAAAATCACAGAACTTGATGGTAACAAGCTTTTAGCAGCTGGAGGTGATACTGCAGACCGAATAAATTTCAGCGACTTGATGCAAAAAAATATCCATTTGTACTACTATAGAAACTCTGTCAAGCTCACAACCGAAGCTACAGCCAACTTTGTCCGAACGGTCATTTCAGAAAATCTTAGAAAAAAACCATCATTTGCTGACCTTCTTATAGGTGGAGTAGATTCAGAGCCAGCTCTTTATTATCTTGACTACCTTGGGGTTATGCAAAAAGTTAGAAAAGCAGCCCATGGTCATGCGGGGCATTTCTTGTATGGTCTTATGGACAATTGGTGGAAGCCAGTATTGAATATATAGGACTTAACATTAGAAGAAGGGAAAGAAATTGCTAGGAAATGTGTCCAGCAAGTACGGACTAGGTTTCTTGTAAACCAGCAGAAATTCATTGTAAAAGTTGTCGACAAGGTAAAATCTAAACAGAATGGCATCACCCTTTTAGACATTTAATAGTTAATTTTAGTACTAGGATAAATACATTCTAAAATTTAGACATTTAATAGTTAATTTTAGTACTAGGATAAATACATTCTAAAATCCCACAAAACATATCTTTTATATTCATAAAAATTTATAATCTCTAGTATGTAAACCTTGCATAATTTCGCAAGCGCAAAAACTGTTTCCAGCATTTTAAATTGAAAAAAAAATTTAAACTTATTGTAAAATATCATCCTCATTGCTTTAATTAAAACATATTATCCTAAGGATTATTAGCATTTAACTCATCAGTTAGTGCTTTGATTTTACCTTCATAAAGGCTAATAGTCCCTGCCATTCTATCATTGTTAAGACTTTTCTGGCTTTGAAGTTGTTCACTAACATAAGTATACTCCCTATAAACTACTTCATAGTCACTAGTGAGTTCATTAAATTTATCACTAAGAATTTTATACTTTTTCTTATATTTCTTAATTTTATTCTCTTCATTTTCATACATCATCCCAATTTTTCTAAGTTTTTCCTCTAATAATCCTATAACCCCTTCTTGACTTTTAAGTTTTTCTATCAAATTTTCCACTTGAGATATATAGTTTTGTGTATATGACCCAATTAAATTTTGAGCCTGTTCAGTTATTGAACAAGATTTTTCTATAGATTTCTGTTTTGACTTAAGATGTTTAATAGATTTTAATAATTTTTTTGAAGGTATAGATGACTGCTCTATTAGCTCAGTAAGTTTTATTATTTGTGACGATTGGTCTTCAGTTTGTTTTTGAAGTGATAAATTCGTAGACTTAAAGTTTTCTAGTTCTTGATGCAATTCACTGATTTTTTGTAAAGATTCATTAAAAGATTTTGAATGAGCTATTATAGAATTTTTATATTGCATTAGTTCTTCATGGTTAATTTTTAAAGTATTTTCTAAATCAGCACATTTTTTCACTAACTCAATTTTCTCTATATCCACTTCATCTAAAAGTTCTTTTCCCCCTTTTTCTTGGCTTTTGATTCTATCTTTAAGCCTACAATAATTAGCTTCTAATATTTCAAAAGCATCAATTACAGTCATATCTCTAGCATTCAATACAGGTTTTTCATCTAAAGTTTCATCTTGACATAAAATTTCTCTGATTTTTTCTATATAAATTTTAGATAAAAACAAATTCTCAACATCAATAAGGCTTTTTTTACGTTTATGGATATATTTTGGTGTTACACTTATTGTAATAACCTGAGAAATTTCTGTTTGTCTTTCTTTAAACTGTTGCTCATAATTACTATGCAAACTATCATCTTCACCGAAAACAAATTTACCACTTTCTTCTCTATCAATAAAAGATTTAGGTGAAATCATATCTTTTTTCTTATCATATTCTACAAGGAATTTATTAGTTTCTTTTAGGCTTGTAACTTTTCTAGTCATTCTTTTTATTTTCCTCATAAGCTTAGAATTACTTTCTGAAAAACTTTCTACTGTTTGTTGTAAACTTTCAATTTAATTTTCCTCATAAGCTTAGAATTACTTTCTGAAAAACTTTCTACTGTTTGTTGTAAACTTTCAATTTCCTGGTTTTTTCCTTGTAGTTTATCATTTAAAGATGTATTTTCTTCTTCGATGAATTTTGAGTTTTCTTCTAAAACTTCAAGTTGTTTAATTTTCTCCTCAAGATTTCTGCATTTTTTTAACAGTTCTTCATTTGTAATTTGCATAAGATCTTGAGACTGTCTAAGGGATTCGATTTCTTTGGTTTTTTCATTTAGCTTTTCTGTGATTTCTGATATTTTTTCATCACTTTTGGGCATTTTTGGGAATGTTTGTGACATAGTTGCCGACCCTTCAAAACTGCTTTGGCTTTTGCATACTGAAATTTCATCTTTATGTGTTTTGACCATAATTTCTATAATCCTTTCAAGTTCTTCTTTGTGTTTTTCAAGTTTACAGGATTTTTCATCTAATTCTTTTATTTTGCTTTCAGCTTGTTGTAATTTCCTATGTTTATCCCCAGCAAGAGTTGTGATTTCAATTTTTTCTAATGATAGAAACTCTAAATCTGATACTAATTTCGTGTTTTTTGTATTAAGTTCATATATGATTTTTGCATTTTCAAATTGGGTCCTTTCATTTTCTTGTATTTTTAATATAAGGTCTGTGTTTTCATTAGCAAGAGATGATAGCTGGGTTTGAGATTTTTCTAGTTTTTCAAGTTCGGATATCAGGTGAATGTTTTCGTTAGAAAGTTTTGATAATTCCTTTTGATTTATGTGGAAATCTTTTAGCTTTTCTATAAGAGTAGCATTTTCAGCGATTGCAATATTGAATTTGTTTTTGTAGTTTTCAAGCTCTTCAAGTTTCGATTTAAGATCCGCATTTTCTTTTGTAATCATTGATACTTTGTTTTGATTTTCTTTCATTTCTTCAAGTCTCGCTAATAATTTCGCGTTTTCACTTGAAATCATAGACATTTTATATTGATACCCCTCCATCTCTTCAAGTTTTTCTACCAAAATCGCGTTTTCATTTTTAACCACATCGAACTGTTCAACAATTTTCAAACAAAATTCATATTTTTCCAAAAACTCCTGATTTTTCTTAACCAACTCCATATTTTCCTCATCTTTCTCACTGATTTGACAATTGAGCTCCTCAACCAAAACAATCAACTCCTCATTCCTCTGATCAACTTTTTTCTCCATAACTTTTTTCACAAAACCTTTCAAATACTTAATTCTCTCATCAAAAACATGTAATTTTCTATTAACCATATCTTCAATATCAAAAGCTACAGAATATATAAATTTATCAAATTCTTCTAATCCACACCTAAAATTTTCAGCATTTTTACATTCAATATTAATTTTCTTTTTCAATACTTTATTTTCTTTATTCAAACCTATATAAACTTCAGAAATATTCTCATTTTTATCACATATTTTTGCAAAAATTTCTATAGCTTGTTCAAAAGCTTGAATTTTATCTAAAAATACCTGTAAAATTTTTTTGCTTTCAAAATTAGGCAATTTCGCTACCTGATCTCTAGCAAAATTCATACTTTCAATAGCCATTCTCATATTTATAATCATTGCAGTTTTGTTTTCTGATCTTTCTTGTAAGACAATCCTTTCATGAAGTGTTTCTTCGTATTTCATTTGTAAGTTTTTATAGTTTGTATTAGAAGTTATGAAGTTTTGTTTTAGTTTTTGACATAGATTTTCAAGGTTTTGTATTTTCACATCATTTTTTGCCAGTTTGTGGTTGAGTGATTCTGTGAATTTTAAGATTTGGAAAAAAAACTTGTCTTGATAGTTTTTCAGTTTTCCTTGAGATATTAAAATAGATCCTTGACAATTTTTTAGATTGTGTTTGAGCATTTGGATTACTGAATCTTCGATATTATCTATAGCTAAACGACTTTCTTTATATGTTTGTTCTATTTTTAAACTCATAAGATTGTTTTCTTCTTGTAATGCTTTATTAGAATTTTCTAAATCCTCTAAAGTTGAGGCATAGTTTATTTGCTTGATTTCTTGAAAAAAATTGTTTATATTTTTATCGAATGAAGTTTTGATATCTATGTGAGAGTTTGGGATTAGTTCTTGTGAACTATCATTGCTTTCATTACTTTCATTAAGTTCAATTATGTTTGAAAAGTTTTTGTTGTATCCAAGGAGTGATGGATGGAAACTATTTTGAAGTGGGTCTTCATCTTCGACTGAGAAGAAAATCTTTTCTTGGCTCGGTGATGTAACTTCAGTTTTAATATATTTAGGGCTTAGTATAGCATATCTTAACTGCTTTAGTTCATCTAATGATTTTGAAGTAGCATCGAAAGATTCAGATGATATTTCGTTTTCCATAATCCTATCGGAAAGATGGTTTAATCGCATATGCATTTTATCGAGCATTAGAACTTTTTTTTCTTTAACCTCTTCTTCACGGTCTCCAAAAATTTCTTCACCTTGATTAGTGAAATGTTTTTCCATAGTATTATATAAATTGAGGTTTTAAGTTAGACTCTGTAAAATAATTTTATGGTTTTATAAAACTTTTGATATCACACACATACATTAATTACATCATCAATCTTAATATCACAATTAAAAATCCTAACTAAAAAGTTTAAAACAACTCAAAAAATCATAAAATCCTAATATAAAATGTTCCCAGTAGGTCTTTATCCTGGATCATTTGAGAACCTCTACATGAATTCTGACTTTTCACAACTTCCACATCTTAGAAGACCTCATTATCAAACAGAAATCGAAGAAAGCACTTCACATAAAGCCCCAGCCTACGATCCAAAGCTTTTTACTGAAAGTTTTCCAAGACCAATACCAAGTCAATTTGAAGTCCCTATAGAATTCACCCCATTAGGTCAGCTTCAGCCTCTTCCTGATAGTTTATTTACAATACGTGAACAAGGTCTTTCTAATCCAAGGATATTAAGAATGACAATGAATACTGTGCCAATACTTTCTGGAACTATAAATAATCTTGGACTTCCATTTGCTGCTGTATGGCAACCTGCAGCTGATTTAGATCCAAATGATGATCAAATTCAAACAATCCCATATGCTCCATATAGATGTGCATCATGTTATGCTTATATAAATTCTTTTTTTACATTTGTTAACTATGATCAAAAGTTTGTGTGTAATATTTGTGGGAATTCTCAAGTCTCACCAGAAATTTATAGTAGTGATAGGGCAATAGGATTGAGGTTTTAAAAGGAACATATGATTTTGAAGCACCTAAAGATTACTCTAATCGACAAACTCAGATACCACTTTATTTGTTTTGTATTGATGTGACTCCAATAGCTCAAGAATTAGGATTACTTCAACAAGTTTTAGCTTCAGTAAGAGCTGTTCTTGATTCTCTTCCATACCCTGAAAGAACTTTAATTGGGTTTTTAACATACGATGCATTTTTGCAAATTTTCAAAATCACTAATACAGGAGATTTAACAGAAGTTATTATGACAGATATAGACGATCCTTTTATTCCAGAACCAGTTGAAGGTTTCTGTTATAACGCCCTATCAGACCGTGAAAAACTTGACCAAATCCTAGAAAAACTATCAACCTTAACTTTTACCACATCTGCGAAATACTCTTTATCAACAGGGGCAATCTTAACCGCATTAAAAGACTCAATGCTAAAATCTCGAGGTGGACGAGTTATAATCTTCACATCTCAATTAGGGACAATGGGAAAGTTTTCCCTTCCTTTATCTCAAGATAAAAAACCTCATCATTCAGAAGCAGAAAAAGCTTATCTTCCAGATGAAAACTATCTTCTTTTAGCCCAAGCTTGTTGTGAAGAAGATATTTGTGTTGATATTTTTGTCTGTACAAATGTTACAGTTGGTCTTAGATCTTTAGGAATTTTATGTAGTCAAACAGGTGGTGATTTATATTATTTCCCATCATATAAATCAGAAATTGATGGAGAAAGACTTTATTATTATATTGCAAGACTATTAACAAGGACTCAATATTCACAAATTACAATGCGAGTAAGATGTAGTAATGGGATTTCTGTTGATTATTATATTGGGAAATATAAAAGAAAAAGCCCTGTTGAAATGGATACAGCATGTATTGATAGTGATAAAAGTTTTGTGATTGTATTAAAACATGATGAGAAATTAGTTGATGATAAAGAATATTATATACAATGTGCTATGCTTTTTAGTAATTATCAAGGGAAAAGGATGATAAGGATTAGTAATGGGAAGATTGTAGCGACAAAAAATGTTCAAAATGTTATAAACAATGCGGATATTGATGCTTCAGCTAATGCTGTGATGAGAATTGGTGTACATTCGTTGTTTGAGAAGTTTTTTGTTTCTGTAAGGGAAAGTTTACATAATTCACTTGTAAATTTACTTAGTGCTTTTAGAGGGATTAAAAATGATTTTAATTTTTCAAAACTTTGTATCCCAGAAACTTTGAAATACCTTCCACTTTATATTAGTTGTTGCTTAAAACTACCTGCACTAACAATTTCTGCTGCTTCTATTGAATCAAGATGTTTTTCAATACATGCAATTCTCTCAATGTCAGTGTATTTTTCTCGTATGCTTCTTTACCCCCGTGTATATTCTTTACATGATTTATTTACTCAAAATTTTAATCCTGGTACATATAATGAACGTGGATATATAACATTACCTAAAGTTATTCCATGCTATTTTCAATGCTTGAAATCAGAAGGTATTTATCTTATAAATAATGGAGAAATAATGCTTTTTTATATAGGCAAAAATGTTGATTTAGAGATACTTAGTAGTATTTGGGATACCACATCTTTTGAAGACCTTTCAAATACAAATGAAAATTGGATTTTATGTGAAAAAGATAATGAATATAGTCAAAGGATTATGTCGATAATCGAAGAAATCAGAAGGAGAAATCCTGGGGTTTGTACGGCGATATATTATTATTTTGAAGGGCAAAATCAGAATTATATGCTAAAAAGGCTTATGGCTGAAGATGCTTATGGAAGTGAGATTTCATATAGTGATTTTCTAACAAGAATTCATAAAANTACGGCGATATATTATTATTTTGAAGGGCAAAATCAGAATTATATGCTAAAAAGGCTCATGGCTGAAGATGCTTATGGAAGTGAGATTTCATATAGTGATTTTCTAACAAGAATTCATAAAACAGTAATGAATAAACTAACTTCTGATTAATAAACAGTAACTTTCAGATTAAAAATATTTTTTTTAGTCTGAAATCTTATATAATCCACTCATATTTACATATAATTTTTAACTTCTAAACCAAATTCACCTTATAAATTCCTAACTAATTTCAATACTACCAACGAGCACTATGCACTTCCAATATCCCTCTTACCTTGAATTTATAGTTTTCTTCCAAAGTTTTCACCTCACCTTCAAAAACCCCAAAGTTTTGTATCAAATACGATTGAAAAACCCAGAAATTGATTTTCTTATTATATTTCGCTTCTACCCTAAACTCTCCTTTAATCACCGAATACATAGCTTGTGGTTCACTATTCACAGTTTTAAACTCCCAAACATTTTCATCCTTTTCACTTTTTTCCATAACAACAACATCAAGTTTTATCATCATTTCATTAATAATAACACAATCATCTGTAGCTTTAGCAACATTAGGGTCTTTAGGTAATTCTCCTAAATTCAAAGCAAATTTATTCCCTTGATATTCTCCCATACCAGATCCCCAAATCCATCCTCCATGATAAGGCCAAACTCCTCTAACCCAATCAAGCATTCCAAGTTCATTATCAAATACATATTCTCTTCCTTGTATTTCTGCATATCCATAAACCTTATAATTATATACTTTATGGGAATAGAAAAATTGTGACATATCAGAATTAAAAGGTCCAAGATATACAATACTTTCTTGTTGAGGACTTTTTCTAAACTGAAGATTGATTTCTGTATTACTATTATGGGCAATAACACTTTTAAGGTATTTATGAGCATTGACAAAAAGAACAAAAATGGAAGAGGAGTTATAAAATGTTGTCCCTTCTTCAGAGGTGTCAGACATTTTCGTAGGTTCCCAAGGGAATATTATTTGATCATATGTTATTGGGTCTCTACCTTTTTCATAGATTGTTATAAAAGCATTTTTGGCATATCCTATATCAGCGAGAGCAACACATAAAGTTATGTTTTCAGTATACATAGCATAGAAATCCCATTGTTTATATCTGAGACTTTTGTATAAAGTTGAGTTTAGGGATTGTGGGTTCCAATGGAGGGTTGGAAATGAGAGATACCCGGTATGTTGAAGTTTTCCTTCATTTGTTAAGACATCACCAACTTTGAGATCGAGATTGTATTGATAACTATTTAAGGGGTTACATTGAGGTGGTAATTCGATTTGTTAATGGAGGACCAAGAATAATTAGTTCAATAATGATGCAAAAGATTAACAAATAAGCTGCACATTTTAACCATGGAAACATTTTTATATGAGGATTATATAGGAAATTTTAGTAAATACTAATTGTCTTACACTGAAAATAATATTAACCTAATGGGCTTCTTCAATTTGTCTTGACCTTGTTTCTCCTCGGATTCTTATAAAATAATACATTGTACTTATAACATGAACAACACATGCTAAAAATATTAAATTTATTCCTCCTGCTAGTTCTACAGAGATTTCTAGCTGAAAAGTTTCCCATAACCACAATAAAACACCAATGTTAAGTAAAAAAGTTCCTATTATCATGAATATGTCATAGTCTATCAAACTGTTTTGTAGGACAATTCCTTCGCATTTCCAAATTTTTCTTCTGATTGAAAATATTTCTGTAACAAAACAATTCGTTGACATGATTATAATAATCCCACAAGCCCAACCGTAAAAATTTAATTTGTTTAGACCTGGGCAGTGTGAGTTGCAAAAACATAAAAAACCTTGGGCTGTTTGGATTGTCGAACATGAACTTGTTATCATATCTATTGGATATGCATGACTCACTCCTTTAATAGAGAAATATGTGTCTCCTATAGCAAACCAAGAGCTAGTCAAGCCAAGAAGTTGTAGAAACGTACCTGTAAAAACTAGTAACCCCATGAATTTGAGTTTTGGAATAGTTTCTTCCATTTATTATAAATGTATCAAAGAAATATTATATATAGGTTGATTTAATTGAATATTTTCTAAATTTTTACCTTTCATTTTGCTATAAATTAAGTGAGAATATTAACTAAATACATAAATGCAATAAAATCTCTTCTTTTCCTATACTACAAACACTTAGAAAAAATCTGAGAAACTGCATCAAATAAAAAGAAAGTAGATTTCGTATAAATCCAAATTAGTTATTTAAAACTAAAAAGTTTAAGAGTTTTTATAGGATTCAGGTTTTTTGTGTTGAAAATTTTTTATTATATAAATGGCATCTCTCAGTGAAGAAGAGTTTACAACACTAAGGAATGTGACTATGGAACTGCAATCAGGAAATTTCTCAAACTGCGAAGTTCTCTTCAATATTTTTGATCGTAACCATAATGGGACAATTGATGCCTCTGAACTTCGTGTTGTTATGGAAAGAATATTTGATCAAGAAGTCCCAGAGGGAAAAATTAAGAATTTTATAACCAGAGTTGATGTTAACAAAGACGGATTTATTGATATTAACGAGTTTATTGAAAGTTTCAAATAGAGAATAGTTAATATAGATTAAGTTACTTAGTTATAGTAAATCACAAAACTAGGGATGATTAGAAATTTTTATTAATATAGTGTAAAGAGTAAAAATTATTTTATTTATCATAATTTATACTACAATTTATACATTGAAAAAATAAAATTTTCTTATCTTGTATTTTAACAACTTAAAATTCCTGAATGCAAATTTTTAACCATTTTAATAAAACTTTTTATCTTTCTAAAAAATCCTCCTCACTAGCAAGTCTAATATAAATTTTAGATCATTTAATTAAATCGCTTATCAAAAGAAGACCTTGGTCTTACAAACGGCTTATACTTTTTTTCTCCATCTTCTGACTGTCCAGTCCGAGAGCACGACCGAATCTCTCCAGTACGTAGTCTTTCAATATCATCATTCAATGCTGTAATTTGATCATCATAAGTTCTAATTTTCGATCTACTACCAGGATCATTTGTTTTTTTATAAACTTGTAAAGATTTAATAAGTTCTCCAATCTCTTTTTCCTGTTTTTTTACTTTCTCCCTAGCAACAATAATTTCAGTATTAAACTCAGAAGACTTGTCTATATTCCTAGAATTACTTAAACTTGCACTTTTACGATCTTTTGTTGTATTTTCAGCTTCAAGAGCTTTAATTCTTGATTCAAGATCGAAATTCAATTCAACAATAGGCCTTGCTAATGTATCTATTATACCATCTTCTTTAGGAGGATTTTCTTGATTTTTTTCTGAATATATACTATTGTTGATATAAGTATTTTTCTTAGTCATCATGTTACGGTTATCTTTAAGCAAGTTTTTATATTCTATACGAGGAGGTCTTGGATCAAGACGTGGAGAAGGATTCCTACCTTGAGTTAAACTATCAAGTTTTTTTGTTAGCATTGCATTTTCTTGCTCTAATTGACTTAGTCTTAATGAGTTCTGTTTCATTTCACGAATCTCTGCATCTTTGGATGAGTTGAGTTCGGTTAGTTTTTGTAATCTTTGGTTTAAGAGCTGTATTTCTCTATCTCTCTCGTAGATTATTTCTAAGTTGAAGTTGAAATCCTCATAGAGTTTTTTGAATTGTATCTCAAAATGCTCTAATTGCTCATCTTTCTCTTTAAGTTGCTCTTGAAGGTGTAGTATTCGCATGTTTAAGAGTTTTTCATGATCTTTTTCGCGTTTTTCTAGATTAGTATCCCCTTCTTCTGCCATTTAAATTATTCCATTTTCAGAAGACTATAATTTAACTGCTGAAGTGAAAATTTTACCTTAATTTATAAGTTTTTTTTCATATATTGCTTGTTAAAATTACATATATTTTATCTTCTAATTAAAAAATCTACACTTATTTTAATCTAAATTACAATCAATATATTTAATAATTTTTCATGCTAATTTTCAACTTTTATATCAACTATTAAATACTCATTTCCCTATAAATTATTTGAACTACTTATTTTTTCTTAGTACTTTTCCTTGTTTTCTTAGCTTCTTTCTGTCCATNTGAACTACTTATTTTTTCTTAGTACTTTTCCTTGTTTTCTTAGCTTCTTTCTGTCCATCTGGTGCTGGTTGGCTTGCCTGTGCTGCTCTCAAAGCCTGAAGCTCTTGTTCCACTTTCTGCATTTCCTCCCGTACCAATCTAGTTTCTTCTTCAAGTGACGCTGTTTCTTTCTTAGTCGAATTTATTTTTTCCTGTAGTTCTTTAATCATTTCAGGCATCTCATTTTCTAAATCCTTATTCTCAGCTTCTAAAAGTTCAATTTCTCGTTGTATTTGGTCGCGCTTGCTAACTTTTTCCTCATACTCACTTTTCATATCTTCAATAATTTTTTGATATTTCGCTTTCATCGCATCCAGTTCAGCACGAGCTTTTTTAATCCTAGCCTCTTTATCAGCAATCATAGCCTGTTCCTCTTGTATTTTCTGCCTCTCATACTCCCTTTTTGATTTTTCATTTTCCCTCAACACCTCAATTTGCGTCATAATATCCTCTCTCATCTCTTTAACCTTATCAACTTCCGAAATCTGTTTATGCAACAAATCTTCAGCTTGAGCTAATTTTCTCCTCTCATATTCCAACCTATATTGTTCATTTTTCAATCTATTAGGTTCAGCATTTTCATGTTCTTTTCTATTCCTATCACATATTCTCTTAACCCTACTAATACAAGAATGACTTAATCTATTACCTTTCAATAGGACTTTACATAAAAAATAGTTTTTATCAAGACATTCTAATATAAGAGTTTCTAATTTTTCTGATATGAAATTATCGGAAAGATTCAAAAAGTTCAAATGTTTATTTTCTATAATTGATGTAATAAAAATCTCAACCCCTCTATCTCCAATTCTACAAGACCCAACATTTAAACTTTTAAGTTTACAAGGTACATCATTAGTTCCTAAAATTCCAGCAAAGACAATTAAAGCTTCATCGCCAAGGTAGTTTTTACTTATGTCTAAATTTTTTATTTTTGTTTGAGTTAAAATTTGAGCTATAGCTGATGATCCCATAGGTCCAATTTCATTTAATGATAAGTTTAATTCACGGATTGTTTTGTTTTCTTGAAGAACATTTACTAGAAATTGTACCCCATCATCACCTAAAATATTCCCTTTAAGATTTAAATGTGTAAGGATAGCATTTCTTCTTAGACCTTTTGCTATAAATTCAGCTCCTGCTGGCAGGAGCTCATTGTATTCAAGGACAATTTTTTTAAGCCTTCTAGATGTTGATAAGAGTTTTTCTAATATCTGCCCAGCATCAGCTGTTATATAGTTTTTACTCAGATCTAAAGATTCAAGTTTGCTAGCGTTTTTTATAATCAATGACGCTCCTTCTGTTCTTAAGTCATTTTCAGCTAGTTTCAAATGTTTTAAGTTACAGTTTTGCGTCAAAGCTATACCAAAACACTCTCCCCCATTAGCAGAAATATCATTATCTTCTAATATCAAAGTATCAAGAGATGTGTTTTTAAGTAAAATTGCAGCAAGACTTGCTGCACCAGAAAGGCTTAATGAATTCTTTCTCATACTCCCTTCATATAACCCAAGGTTTAGAACTTTTAATGAACTATGAGTACTTATTACTTCAACTAAATGCTCAAGACCATCTCCTGATATCATATTAGACGATAGGTTTAAAAACTCTATTTCTGTTGATTCTAAAATATTTTTCACTGCATGCATACCATAATCTGATATTGCATTATCTGCTAGGTTTAATCTTGTAAGCTTACGGCAGATTAAAGAATTTGCTAGGGAAACAATTGAGTTTATACCAAGTCTTAATGAATAGAGATTTATAACTTCAGTATTTTGATCATTTCTTTTGAGGATCTCTTCTCGAAATGCTCTTGCTCCTTCAGCGTCTAAACTTTCCCCGGTATCGTGACAGCGGGCATTGTAGAGCTCTGCGAAAAGGTCATCTTCGAAAATAGAAAAAATCGGGTTTTTGTACTTGTATGTTACGGAGATGACGTTGCCTGATTCGTCGTATTGGGCGATTTCTTCTTTTTCAAGCATGCCTTTGTTTTTCTTGATTCTTTGGCCATCTGCGTTTTTCCTCATTTTTATTAGAAGAATGATGCCGGATTAGCTTTTTCACCAAGTTTGATGTTTTGACAGATTGAATGGTTGGGTTGAAAATATTTAGGTGGTTTGAGTTTTGTTATGAAGGTATTTATAGGAAAAATTATTTTGATGTTGTTTTTGAAAATAGATGGATTTTTTTGTGAGTGGATTTTTTGGATTTTGAAAGTTAGGCTAAGTGCTATGGATATGAGTATAATAATTTTAGTATGGTTTAGTAAAATATATTAAAGGTAATGTGTTATAGAGTTAAATTAATCTAGAGAGAAGATTTGAAATGGATACTGAGATAAGGTTTTTTAAAGTGAGTATTATATGAAGAAGTGAAAATAGTGAATTATAGAAATGCTTGGAAATTAGATGATCAAAAAATGTCAAGACCTGATGATATACTGACTGAGGTTATTAAATACGATGGTGAATCTGTAGTAGCGCTGATGAGCAAACTAGGAATACTCTTGCTAGACCTAGGCCTATTATCAATAAGAGTCCAAAAAGAAATCAAAACATTAAACTTCAGAAAGAAAATAATAAAAGCATACTGCGAGCTAAAACTGAAAATAACTGACAAATCAATCAAGAACTTCACCATAACAACTATTCAAAAGGCATGTTCAATCATATTGTAAACCATTACTTATTCTCAAGACAACTTAAATAATTACATTTAGTTTCATAATATACTACTATAAGTTTTTTTTTATATAACCTATGATAAAATTGTATATTTCTCATATCAAAATCAAATATAATAAAAACATCTGTATTCTCCCTATAATTATCTACACATAAGCTTATCTTCCTCATAATTTCACTTCATAATCATAATTTATTTAAAATCTCACACTTTAAACTACCATAAAAAAATTCCACATCCCTTATCAAAACTATAAACTTCAACAACATTTCATAAAATCCATTGATTTTTTATGACTTTTCCTACTTACCAAACTTAATATTATGCTCATTCAACACTCTCGTAATTTTCCTATTCATAATCAACTTATCATGAAAAATCTGCAAAATTTTCTCATTATACGGCTTGGAGCACTGATAAAACTTCTTAAACTCATTTATAGACTCCATAGATTCAAATTTCCAATCAAACTCTCCTGTAGGTCTCTTTGAATAAGGAATAACACTCCAGCATTTCCTTTCTTTTTCTATAACAAGCTCATCCATTTTTCTTGTCAGATTCATATTACCAATCAAGTAATCATCATATTGGGCTATACAAATCTCATCTCCATACATATAGCATTTAAGTTCAAGTTCACTTATTTCATTGTCGGAGTTTGTGAGTTCATTATTATAGTTCGTCATTATGATCTTAAACTTCGTATGAAGGCCATTAAGGCTTTCTCCTTCATTCCTGATTTTATCCATTAAACTATAATCTAATCTTATTTAGTTCTGACTTTGATTATATATAAACCGATTCACCATATCACTTTTAGTTATGGGATGATTTAAGTTCCCGATATTCACAGTTTTGAGTGATGCAACAAATGTAAAATTTCAATTAGTTGTTATGTAAAAATTAATATATTACATTATAAATTCTATATATGTTTGACTTTTTATCGAAAAGNTTGTTATGTAAAAATTAATATATTACATTATAAATTCTATATATGTTTGACTTTTTATCGAAAAGTTTAGATTATATAATTGCTGTTTTCTTGATATGCAGTTTTTTAGTCTTATAGTCCTTATAATAGCATCGTATTTTTTTTTCCAAATCATTAGCCTTAGCATTCTCTAATTTTTTTGTATAATTGCTTTTTTTGGCATAATTTGTTATATCAGAACTAAAAGAATTATATACTTAATCGTTATAATAACTTTATTGTATCTTAGGATCATGAATCAGATTCTTTGTTGAATTAAGATTAAATTATTATTTACAACTTCAATTTCAGAAAATTAGATGTTCTGATTTTATAAATGCTGATACCTTATGCAAAAGTTGTGCTGCTCGATAAGATAAATTCTTGGTAATTATTGGCCTGAGTAAAAATATAATATTTGATACTAAGATATTCTTATCTTTGAAAATATCTTATTATTATCTGTTATTATTTATTTAAGCTAACCCAATCTATAACATAAAAGCTATAGTATTATAATTGACACTTGGTATCACATAATAAATTTTACATAATTTGCCTTTAACTTTTAAACTTTCTTTGCTAAATCTATTCATTTTTTCCATAACAATTCAATAGTCCATTGCTGAAATTATTTTGAAAATCTTCTCATTTCCCACTATTAAAAACCTAGTATTAATTTATGCTAATCTTTTTTCATACCAACTATTTTAAGTTTCTCATAAATAACCCAAACAATTGTATATGCACTAGACCTTTCAATAATCCTAATCTTAAGTCCAATAGTATATCCAGCAAATCCTTCATTTTGATATATTTTCACAAATGCATCAAAAATACTTTTATACTTATAATCACTATGATTAGCCATATGACTGAATTGTTGTCTTGTTTTAATAATATCAAAAGGTTGAGTTAATAACGTAGCAGAAAAACCAGCTGTTGCTCCAGCAATGGCCCTATGGACTAAAGTTGGCTTTTCTATACCACTTAAAGATGAAAAAAATCCAGAAAAAAGCTCATAAAAACCATAAGCCAAGCCTGCAAAAGGTAAATCTCTAAGTAAACATGAAGTAAGCCCACGATAATATCCTTTAATTCCTTCTTCTGTATATATACGAACTATACCATCTGATACACTTTTATAACCTATTCCTTGTGGAGCTTCCATACGTACTTTTATTATACTTAAAGGAGAAAGTGTAATAATTGTTAGTCCTCTTGATATCATTGCTATTATGCTGTTACTTATAAATCCTGTGTTTGAAGGTGAGATTAAGGATTTAAAAACTTCTAAATAGTAAAATGTTATCCCTGAGCCTATAAAAGCTTTGTAACATGCTGGTCTTAGACCTCGCCAATATCCTTGAAGACCATATTGTTGCTTTATAAAAGTTCGAGATTGGGGTATTGAGAAATTATGGTTTACTGTGAGGATTGTGGTTTTAATTACATCCAGAGGTTGTATTAAACTTGCAGTTATTATCCCAGATATTGAGCCTCTTATAAAGGTATTATCCATTATTTTTATTTACAGGCAGGACATTTTAACTGTATTTTGTGAAAAATTTTTTTAAGAAAAATATTAAATTTCCTATCAAACTATAAACCTAAAATCTATTTTATTACCGACTTTATTCCTTCTATAGCTTGAACAAGTGTAGCCTGATTATTATCGATTTTCTTATTCAGTGACTCAATCTTACTAACCGCACTAGCCTGGCTTTCTGTAAACCTATTCTCAACTTTTTCAATTGAATCTTTAAACTCAGCCTTGATAATCTCAGTAAGTTTATTTACCCTAGTCTCATATGCTCTAACAATTCCTTGCCATTCATCCTCATCTTCTTCATCCTGAGCTTCATCACATATTTGAATATGCCACTTTTCTTTAATATCCCTATTCCAAAACATAAGTTTCTCAACTTCAATAATCCCTTCAAGCATTTCTTCATGATCAGCGACAACTGAATCAATTTGAAACTGTTCAAAAGCATCACCTAATATTGAAATAAGTAAATTCAGCATAATTGTCACATTAACAATAGATGCTATCATAAAACAAGCATATCTAAAGCCATTACTTGTATCTGATTCAAGTCCACCAAGGTTAAGATCATAAGGCATTTTCCAAAAATAATCAAATTCTGTTTTATCATCTACAAGCCCAGATTCACGGAATATTGCCCCAAATGCTAAGGTTGAATAGAAAAAAATCACAAGGAAAGATAAGACTTCTTTTAAGGATCTGATTATAAGTTTGACATAAAAACGTGTATGGCTGAAAACTCGGAAACAACTGATTCCACGGGTGAAATTAGATGTTACTGTAAACCAACCTAGATAACTTAAACTTTCATGATCTTCATTACCTGGAATATAAGAAAGCATTATCCATGTAAAGCTTATGAAGAAACGAATGACATCAAGAACATTCCACCATTCAAAAAAATAACTAAAACCTGAGGTCATAAGTTGGACTAGTTCATATAAAATAAGCAAACAGTTGATACCGATAAAACTCAGTTTAAGCCAATTGTTTGTGAAATCCATAATAAGTGCTATCATCAAGCCTAGATTTATCCAAAACAGTATAGCGAGGATGAATAAAAAAATCCAAATCCTATCCCATTTTTCTTTAAGGATCGTAGTAATTAGTGGTGTTCTAAGAATTTTTGTGTTTCTACAGTTTAGCATACACTCAAGCATTTCAATACTATCATTACTTCCAGCTTTAAGAGGTAACTCAATAGCACAAGATTTAAACTCTACTGATAACTCCTCTTGTTGGCCCATAACCCCAATACCAGGTGCTTCAATTTGTTCAAAAGTTACAAATTCGCTTTGATTTATCGCACTAGAAATACCAAGTTTTAATATAGGCAAAGTGTCAAGAGGTACAGCAAAAGTTGAACAATTTTCATGTTTCACAAAAATCGCTGCTAAAAACTGAGGCAAATTTCTTGGACTAAACCCTAAAAGTTCATTAAAATCATCTCTCATCGCATGACAATATTCAATAAACTTAGACAATGAAAGACTATCTCCTTTTTTAGCTAATTCAATAAGAAAATCTAATAAAACCTCAGCACATTTCATAGATTTTCTTTGTATAGCATAAAAACAAGGAGAATGTCCTCTATCATCAGTTCTTATATCACATCCTTGCATCAGTGCAGCTTCAAGTTGTTTAGAAAACCCTTTAAAACAGAAAAAATGAGCATAATTAAACTTATTTTCCGATATCGTAATATTTATCTGAGATTTCGATATAAAAGAAGCATTTTTAAAAGAATATCTTGCACAGTATTCATCAATATTAGAACAAACTCCAGTTAAAGTTAATGAACCTTTGATTTTGTTACTCCAAAAACGTAAAGTTTGATCAGCTGACGCTGATATTATTTTTAACCCAGTCGTAGTTTGAATGGGTATAACAAAATTCACATCCCTTTTATGTCCTTCAAAAACAACCTCATTTCTTTTTTCAATTAAATTCCATATCTGCACAGTTTTATCTTCAGAACAACTCATAATATAATTATCAGTATCATTACCTGGACATAAAGCAAGATCTGTTATAGTTTCAGTATGTCCATAAAAAGTACAATATTCAGCCCATGAACTACATTCCCATACTTTTATTGAGTTATCTAATGACCCTGATATAATATAATATTCTTGTTTTGAAGATAATGCTTGTATAGGGTTTTTTTGTTTTATAATTAAATGAGTTACATCTTTTGTATGGGCTTGGATAATTTTAGCTTGTCTTTCAAAAAAACTTGGATTCTTGTTTAATGTGGTTGTTGTTGTAGTTGCAGTTGCAGTTAAGGATTTTGACCATATCATTATAGACCCATCACTACATCCTATTATAAGCTTTCCAACTTCAAGAAATGCTGATGAATAAATATCAGATCTTATGTTTATAACCTCAGTTTCAATACAGTCAGGTATACTAAGAATACGAATTCGGGATTCTTGAGAGATTATAACAACTTTAGACTCTTGAGGGTAGAAGTGAAAACCTATGATTTTTTTGTCGCAAAGCTTAGTTTCTATAATCCCATTTTTCGTTGTGATATCTGCAACTTTTAATGAACCATCTTTGAATCCTATAAAAATCTGATTGTTATAGATTTCCATAATGGTACACTCATTATCAAACGGCTCAAAGTTTATTCTTTTTAACAAAATATCCCTTGCATCTTCTACTTCATCCCAATTCGTCCCTTGCATGAGTAAATCATTTGTTATATATTCAATCGAGTTTGATAATCCTATAAATAATAAAGATCCATCATTAGTAAATTTTACACATGATGCTTTGCTATCCATATTAGAATAGAAACTAAATACTTTTTCCATAGTCTCGCCATTGAACATACTTAAGTTTAAATCCCCATCTTCTGATATTAAAAGCATTTGTGTTGAATTTTGTATACAACTTGCCCATGAAATTACAGTATCATTAAGTTTCCTCATATTTTCTAAGTTAGTTTCACAGAGTTTCCATATACGTAAACTTTTATCATCAGAACAAGATATGATTTTATCACGAAAAGAGCTTATTTTTTTTACTTTGTCACGATGGCTTGTAAGCATTGCTTCTTCTTTTCTCCCGACTATGTTCCAGATTTTAATTTCTTTATCAGAAGACCCAGTGAAAAGGTAGTGATCATCTTCAGAGATGAACATTGAACAGATTAAACCTCTATGGCCTGTTAGTTTGAATAACATATTAAGTTTTTGTGTATCCCAGATTATAATTCTTGCATCTTCCTCTTCAGCAGATATCAAAATTTCACTTTCATGGGCAAAAGCAAGACATCTTACTCTAGATACATGTCCTGACAATACACCTTCAAGTGCTAAGCTTTGAACACTCCACAAATGGATTTCAGGTTTTTCAGAACCTGTAGCAACTAAAGACTTATCGCTACTCACTTTTAAACATATAATCCTATGTTTATTTTCTTGAAAACTTTTCTTAAGAATTCTATTCTCAACATCCCAAAATGCTAGAAACCCTTCATTAAACCCAGTTATAAGTAATTCATCACATATTGCTAAACATGTTACATTTGAGTTTATTTCTGTAAATTGATGAGCAGGTTCAAAATCATCATTATCTTTTCTTATCCATACAACAATAGTCTTATCTTCTGATGCTGATATTAAATATTGATTACTAGGGGTCATTTCTAAGAACGAAATACACCCTTCATGATAATTTAGATCTTGATTACTTTGAGTATATTCAGCTGCTGTTTCTGCTGCTATTATACTTTCTAAGTCCCATTTTGAGATAAGAGAATTAGCATGACCTATAAATAAAATTTTATTTTCAGAATCTCTGGCAATGCATTTTATTGAATCTTGGGTTAATATTGAGATTGATTTTTTTGGAAGTAATGAATTAGGATAGATTTCCATTATCCTAACAGTACTTGCTGAGAAGAAAAGAATGTATGTTTCGTCTAAGACTTCAAATGATTCGATTGGATAGTCTTCGTAGAATACTTCAGCAGCATTGTGGTCCCATTGATTTAAGTCTCTAACTAGCTGCCTAAAAGATCTGTCTTGTTCTACTGCCATTTCTTGAGTCAGTCCACCACCGGCAGCATTTCCTAATAGAGGCTGTTGGTTTTCGACAATTGTAGCCATTTATAGTCTCTATTAGAATTCATATACGAGAAAGAAAAAAGGTTAGGTTAAGTTATTAAGAAAACTATTAAAGAAAATATTATAGTGATGTTTTAACAGAAAAAGTATAGGCTAAGTTTTAGAAATATATTTCATAACTAGTAATATTTACTTATTTCAGAAACTTATATGAAAATTTAGTTGATAAGATTTATTTAGCAGTACTTATATAAACTACTTATTATGATTAAGAAATGCACATATTTTGATAAATAGAATTCAACTATTAAACATATACGATTATTTTCACTTTTAGGCTAATAGTTGTATAAGAAATATGTGTATTGAGAAAATTAACTTAAATAACAATTTTAAGACCTTGTGCAATAAAATTTTAGACATCAAATCTATTGTAAAATTACTAGTAACTTAGACTCAAGACTTTCCTTATTTTTCTTTATCCCTAAACAACCATATTTTGCGACTTAATATTATAATTTTGTTCTTCAATATTTTAGAGGTTTTGGATAAGATATGATATTGACTTAAGTTAGTGAATATTTTGGCTTATAAAGTTTAGTGGAATGTAACTAAGTTAGTTTTAATATAATTTTGAATCAGATGCATTATGAGTACCCTTATCCTAAATAATTTCCTAATAAAAATTCGTAAAATTTTATATGCAGAATATGAATCTTATTGGTTTAGTGCATTTAGTCTGGACAATTTTAAGAATAATGATTTTATTCCCTGTATAATAATAACAAAAACTATAACAAAAATTGGGCTGGTTGACTAGACAAACCCTTTTATTTTACCAATTATCTAAGCAGACTTGATATTTATCTTTTCTTGTAGCTCAACTATCATAACTCAAATAATCCAATAAACATAATTAATTATAATTCCATTTCATATAAAAACACATTTTCTAAATATGATTTGAAAAAATACCAATGCTTAAATTCTGTTGAAAATTATACAAAAATTTCTTCTCCCAAACATCAGCAACCTATTCACGAAAAGTATAAAAAATCAAACTCTACCCAAATCCAACATCACACACCTAATCTAATCAAAAATAAAAAAAAAAATTATCTAAATCTATATCCAAAACTCATCCCATTTAAAACCCATCAATCCCAGTTCATCTATTTTATATCATTCCAAACCTTTAAAATTTCAAAATCATATAACTAACATTAAATCACNTCATCTATTTTATATCATTCCAAACCTTTAAAATTTCAAAATCATATAACTAACATTAAATCACATAATCTTAATTCATAATTCCAAAAACTCTTAAAATCTCATAACCTTTCAAAAAACAAAAAATTATTCTAATAATAAATAAAATAGAAATTAATACTAAAAAGCCAAAAAATACCATAAACTAATATCTAAAAACCAAAAATCCTCTAATTTTTTTATAATAATCATTCTCTATAACAAATAAAAATATTGCTATACATAATTTCCCTATCAAAATACAAATATCGAGCATATTCATATGAGAAATTATATTATAAAATATGTGTACTTTAATATTACTCTAGGATAAATTATCACTCTTCTGTCTTTTCTATGATGTTTAATGGCTAGTAATTGATGAAATCAAGCATAAAAGAATACCTGCTATCGCACAAACCGCTTCCATTGACTAAATTCGACTCTTTCGCAAAGTATTTTAGAAAAGACACTGAGATTGATGCTTTGAACTTATATTTAAGTTTCTTGAAATCCCAAAAAAACAAAAAATTCAATGAGAAGTTTGACAACTTCGAAATACAATCTCTTCACAAATCTTTAATAAAAAGTCTTGCATTCAGTCCTAATAGCAAATTTATTGCATTTGGTCACGAAGATGGACTCATAAAACTACTCAATTTAAACATGAGGGCAGTAGAAGTGACATTTAAAGGACACAAAGGTGGGGTTAATTCGCTAAATTTCCGCACTGACGGTAAATTCCTAGCAAGTGCATCAGATGACTGCCTTATAATACTCTGGAACGTAGACCTAAAAAGAAAAGAAGCCATATTAAAAGGCCATAAAAACCCAATAAGCTGTCTAAGTTTTAGCACTGACGGGTCAACTCTTGTCAGTTCTTCAGTAGAGGGAAGCATAAAAATATGGAACCTCCTAACAAAATCCGAAAAATCAACAATCTCTGCTCATAGAGACCTTTTATCTTCCATATGCTTTTCCCCAGATAACAAATTCATCATAAGTGCTTCAGCTGACTCAACAATAAAAGTCTGGAATTCCCATGATATGACTGAAGATTCTTGTCTTAAAGGGCATAAAGAATCTGTAGAATCTATATGTTTTAGTCCAGATGGCAAATGGCTTATAAGTTGTTCTTGTGATGAAAGTGTTAAACTATGGAATTTCTCAACAAGATCACTTGAATATACTTTTAGAGGACATACAAATTATGTGAATTCTATATCTGTGAGTATTGATAATAAATATATTGCTAGTGGATCAGATGATGGGCTTGTTAAGATTTGGAATATACAAGAAAGAAGAGAAGAAGCAAGTTTTAAGGCACATAGTGATTCAGTAACTTATGTGCAGTTTAGTCCTGATGGGAATTTATTGGTAAGTGCTTCAGAAGATGAAAGTTTTGCGATATTTTATATGAACTCAAAAGCCCCAGCGAGTTGTATTGGGCTTGAGGAACAAGTGAAGAGTATTAGTTTTAGTCCAGATGGAAAATACTTAGCTGGAGCTGGGAGTTGTATAAGGATATGGGATGTTAAACATAAAAGAGAAACGATTTCTTTTAAAAAATGTCGATCAGGGGTAAGCTCTTTTTCATTTAGCCCATGTGGAAGATATCTTGCTAGTGCATCTGAAGATCTTGAAGTTTGGAACTTGGCTAAGAAAAAAGAAGAAGTTGTACTTGAGCGTCATGGTAGCGATGATGAAGACCGTCAGCGTGGGGAAGAGAAAGTAACATTAAAAACTGAGTTTATTCGTCGGGATAGTCTAAGATCTAAAGAAAGTGAAAAACTTAGCAGTGACCGTCGAGAAGAAAGTGCAGACTATGAGAAAAAAGTTCATGAAATCCCTGATTTTTTCGAAGAAGATGAAGAATATGAAAACGACTACTCAAATGAAGAAGTAAAACAAGACCTAGACCAAGCTTTAGATGAGTTTTTAGAAAACCAATACGAAGAGTCTCCAGAAATAATTGATTTTGACCAACATACCCGAACTTTAATTGATAATGATTTGAATTACCCAACAGTTATAACAAACCCTTATAATAGTGAATTCGGGCTTTTATCTCAATGCCAAGCAGCAACTTGGGTGTGTTTTACCCCAGATCTCAAATATCTAGCTAGTGTTTCTAATACTGAAACTATAAAATTTTGGTCTTTCCAACAAAAGCATCTAGAGTTTACAATCCAAAGCCCAGGGGAGAACATCAAACAGATATGTTTTAGTTCAAACGGTTTACTTTTAGCTAGTATTTCAGACAGTCATACAGTTCTTATATGGGATTTTCCTGACAGATCACAACTTTGTCCATTATCCGGCCATTCATCAACAGTTCTTAGTATAAATTTCAGTAACGACAATCAATTTTTAGCTAGTGGGGCTGAAGATTTCACTATAAGAATATGGAATTGCCGATATATGAGAGAAGAAATGTGCCTTTATGGACATACTGGAGGTGTTAATTCAGTTTATTTCAGTCATGATTGTCGATTTCTTGCTAGTGGTGCTGATGATTCCTTAGTTAAAATCTGGAACCTTGAAGAAAAAAGAGAACAAACCACACTTAAAGCCCATAATAGCAAAGTTAACTCAGTGTGTTTTAGTAATACAGGGAAATATTTAGCTAGTGCTTCTGCAGATAAAACGATTAAGATTTGGAATATGATTTGTATTAAGAAGAAAATAATAAAAACTTCCCCTATGCTTGTAACACTTAGTCCTAATGGGAAAGTATTTGGTTGTAAGTCTCAAGAAAGTTATACATTTTATTCAGTATCTGATAAGCCAAAAATTGTCCCGATTCCAAGTTTCCCTGCTGGGGAAAGGGATTTTTATTTTGGTGAAGATTCGTGTGTTGTAGCTTATAAGAAAGCTTCTGATACTTTAAGGGTTTTTGATATTGAGACTGGTGAGGATAAATCATTGAATTATACACCAGAAGAAGCTAGGAATCTTATAACTTTTGACCCATTAGCCCTTTATAGTCATATATTTTCTGATTTTGCTCAGTCTGTGACAATAATAAACGCTTTAGAAAGTGATGATTTTAGGTTTATTGGGCTTTCGCATTTTGATACTTTTATTGGATCACATAATTTTACTATACTGCACTTTTTGGCTTATTTGGGACATGTAGAAGTTATTGAAAGGAATATGGAGAAAAATACTTTACCTATTTTTGCTGATTATTTTGGTAAGTCACCAATATACTATGCTGCTAAACAGAAACATTGGAAGATTATTGATTTGATTGTTAATAATCTTATAAAAATTGCCAGAACTGGAGACAAGAGTTCTTGGATATCAAATTTTTGGGCTATAAGAAATGATTTCATTATAATCATAGAAAACTCTTCATACATACTAGAAAGTTTCTTACACTATAGTTTAATAAGCCTTAGTAGCCATACAAAATTCTCAAGTACTTCCTCTTATTGCACATTCCAACATTGTTTTAAACCAAGTTTTTCTGATTTTATCACTGACCAATCATCTCGTCTAAAACCACTTCAATTAAAATCTTCAATATTCAAACTTCCATGTAAACTAGGATCTTTTAAATGCTATTCACTACTAATCTCAATACTAAATTCCTCAGATACTAGTATTTATAATGCTTTACTAATAACATCATTTATAAACTCCAAATGGGCTGAAGTAAAAACTCTAGCCTATATTCAATCATTTATAATCTGGATAAACATGCTTTCAATACCAATAATCGCTAGTAGAACAGATAAATATCTAGACGAAGTATTTTGTTTTATTTTCCTTTTTACAAACCTTTTCTTATTATTCTGGGAATCCTTCCAAATCTCATCATTAAAATCCGCATATTTCAAGGAATATAAAAATTTCTTCGAAATTTTCAGACTTTTAATCAGTTTTTCTTGGGTTATCTTAGAACTTTTTACCATAAATTCTTTATTATTAACTGGACTTACTGCATTGACTAATTCTATAAAAGGACTATCAGGTTTTAGATCTTTTGAATCCACAAGGTTTTATTGTGGACTTTTTTGGTTTGCATTATGTAAAATCAGGATTTTTGTCCTTGTTCTTGGATATAGCGTTTTATCATTTGGCCTTGTTCATGCTGCTATATTAAATGAATCTATGAGTTTTAGTAATCTTTGGAATCAAAGTTTAGATTATGCACTTATGCATTCTATAAAAGAATATAATAATGCTAATTTGGAATATTTTATTATATTACTTGCTGTTATTGTAAATTTTGTTGTAGGGATAAATTTACTTATTTCAGTACTTGGGGATGCTTATGATGAGTTTTTAACATTGAGTAATGATTATCAATATAGGGAAATTACCAAAATTATATTGGAAATCAGCCGTTTATGTATTGTGATAAAAAAAGATAATGATGAGAAATATTTACATTTATGCGTTAATGCTTATGAGGATAAAGAGAAAAAATGGAGAGGGAAAGTTATTGATGTTAGAGAAAAAATAGAAGAAAGTGCTGGGTATATTAGTAAGATTACTAATAAAAATACTACAGATAATCTGACTTTGATTGAAAAAAACCTTACTGATATTTTTGAAAATAAAATAAGATCTATTGATCAAAGTATACAATTAGCAGTTCAAAAAGGTGTGGAGAAAGTTGTTGATGGGAAAATCCGTGATGTTGAACAAAGAATTGCTTTGATTGAAGATTATGTTAAAGGCATGAATACACAACTTGAGAAAATTGTTTCTTCTCTTTCAACTTAAAGCTCTTTAGCTTAAAATTAAATTAGTCAAATTATGATAAATGCTGAGATTTATAAGATAGTTTGAGTTTATATAAATTATTTATGTGATTTTATACTATTTTTTTTTCCCAGAATAGTTTATGAATATGAATATTTTATAAAAAGGTATGATCTATTAAAGTTATTATATGGAAATAAATTTTAAAGAAAGGAAGGCTTCAGCTTCACCTAAAAACCATGCACCTCATGGAGTAGAGAAATACTTTGCTGAACTAGAAAGGAAAAAAGCTGAGAATGAAAACATAACTTTACAGAATAGAATAAGAAAGCTAACTAGAGAAGAAGAAAATGCTAAACGAAAAGTCTTGCTATCTATTCAAAGAGCTGGGGAAATGACTAAACTAAAAGATCAATATATAAATACACTTCAAGAAAAATTTAACGACAAAATGCGAAAAAAAAAAGAAGAGGATCTTTTGAGAATTAGGTTAAATGAAGCTAAGTATCAGAGAAAGGAAAAAATGAAGAAAATTAACGAAGAAGTGCTGATTCAAAAACAAAATCAAGCTAAAGAAATTAAATTTATGCAGCAAATGAATGAAGAAATGTATAAAGAATACTTGAAATTGGTTCATAATGACAATTTCAAGAAAGCTCTTAATAACAAGCTGACGAAATTGAAATCCTCAACTGAAAGATCGAAAAGTGTGCTTGATCAGCAAAGTAATTTAAGGGAAGACTATCTGAAGATAATTGAAGAGCATAAGAATGAGCACTTAAAAGCTATAAATCAAAGATCTGAGCTAATTAAAATAGAAGCAGAACTATTGAAAAGACTCTCAGATACAAAAAATCAAATGAAAACATTAGATATTTTTTTAACAAGGAATCGTCATTCATTAGGTTCTCCAGAAGAGCTACAGTTTTAATTCATTTAATTCTAAAAATCACAAAAATCAAAAGTATTGATTTAATCTTTAATATATATGCATAACTAATTGCCATAGCCTATATTTTATTACATTATCAAAAGTAGTTATTTATTATATACTTGCTCGAAAAGCTTGAAATTGTTTGATAGACTATTCAAATTATTAGCAATTGAGGGTTTTTGCTGACTTAACGCTTCAAGATTATCCTCATTCTTAATCCTACAATAAACACGTTCAGAAAGGTGCTGGTCATCACGTACATTGCAACTTCCCCCACTTTTAATAATTTCCTTATCATTAATTGTTTTCTTCAATTCATGATTTTTCAATATCCTCACTGGTATTCCAGAAAAAGTAAGTATAGGTTTACCTCCAATTCTCACAACATCTCCTCTTGTTGCTATAATCCTTTCCCTCTTCCTAATTTTTTCAAAAGCTTTAATCCTTTTTCTATGAACATCAATCGGTAATAATTCTTCAGGATCAAGTTGTTCCAAATTCCTTCCACCAACTGGCTTATAATCCAAAATATTAAAATTTCCATTATTCATAAACCTTTTCTTTTGTAAATAACAGTCAAAAGCATCATAATCCATATTATACTCATTAATTTCAATATCATTCACATCAACATTAGGGTTCATATCACATTTCTGAGCAAATCTAAAAGCAATTTGTGAACTAAAAGCAAACTTGTTCAATGAAAAATTTTTACTCCTCATCAAATCAGCAAGTTCTTTAGTAATATCAACATCCTCATAACTATCAGACCCAATATCAGAATCTTCTAATAACTTACCCCCTTGATTTCCCCCATTTTCCGCAAGTTTCGCAGCAATTCCTGAAATATCAGTTTTATCATCTTTTTTCTTCATACTTTGCATCATTTTTTTTATCATTTCCAAATGGTTCAACTCATACAAAACACTATTATTTTTCCTATTTGGCATATGTGGACTTAAGCTATTAGTATTTTCTTCATCTTCATCAGAGTTTTCTGATTCTTCTGATTGATTTTTAGATACTGATATCGGGGTATTACTCATTGATGATTTTTTTCTTGGGCTTTTATATTTTGTTGAAAGCATTTTTGGTTGATTAATTTTACGTAATATGCTTATACGTGATATATTTTTATCTTGTATTTCTATATCTTCATTTTTTTGTAGTGGGGATAATTTTGATGTAAATTCAGCTGATGACCATTTTTTATTGAGTTTTGGAGGAGGTTCTGGGGATTCGATATCTTTACCTAAAGGGATTTCTTTGTTGTTGACTGTTACTTTAAAACTCATTGTAGACTGCCTTTTTTGTGAATCTGAGATATCGCGTTTTTTAGGCTTGTGTGAAGAATCTGTGTGCTTTATGTCGTGTTGTGAATGTCTTGCGCTGTCTAATTCTTTGCTTTGATCTTCATCGGAAGATATATTGTCTTCAGGGTCTTTTGGTATTGATTCGTTTGTGAGGTTTGATTGTTGTTTGCTTATTATTGAATCATGCTCTGAAGCTTGTTTTGTGTGTTTGACAGCGTTTCTTCGATTTTTATCACGGTTTCGTTCAGGTATTATATCTAAGGATGAATTTCGATTGTGAACAATTATTGCTTGCTCTTTGTATTCCTCCATTTTCTTTTCTGCGATTTCTTCTTTAGTCATCTTTAATGTTTGAAAATCTTCTTCTACAACTTTCTTAACAACAATAGACTTCCTAGAAACTGCGTTTTTATTCGACTTCCTTTTCAAGAATTTTTTTTTCTTCTCATCATTATTCACCTCATCTTCCTGATCTTTATCACCAATCTCACTATTCATAGTAAACTTCCTCATAAACTCTTTCGATTCTTTACTAGTCAAAACTGAATCTTTGCTAGTAAAAACTGAATCTCTACTAACAGCTTTTTTTATTTTTTCCCTTTTTTTATTATTCTCTTTCTTAGCTCCTTTAATTTCATTTTTCTTGACAATTTCATTAAAATTAGGAATTTCATCATAAGCTATTACCTTAGAATCTTCATAATCTTTATTCTTAAGCCTTACTATATCAGCTAATTTTATATCAGATTTCGACCTTATAGGTGTTGAAAATTTAGGATCATCAGATTCTTGAAACTTACTAAGATCTTTCAAGCTTATTTGCGTTCTCATTTTTTTATCATTCAACTCATTATTTTTTTTCTGATAAATATGATTTTTTTCATATTCTTTTATTATTTGTTTTTCCACAATCTTAGGCGAAATTAATGGACTAGCTCCTTGACTAACATTTTTTGATAAGGGTTTTGATGAAGGTAAACTCTCAGATTCTTTATAAACTTTAGATGTGGCCATTTTTCTATAGGATTTATCTTTACTATTTGGCACTGAAAAATTATGAATTTTCCTTATCCCAATATTAGGTGGTGTTATTATAATATCACTATCCATACTTTTATGTTTTTGGGATTTTGAATATGTCATATTTGTAGATTTTTCCCCAAATTCTTTATCAGCGCGGGATATAGAAAAACAATAATCATCAATTTTTTCAGATTCTTGGGCTGAAGAGTTTTCGTATTTTCTATGAATGTCTTTATCAGTTTTGGTAATAAATGAACATTCTGAGCTCCCTATTGGGATTTTATCTAAGCATTTCAATTGAGCTACAGCTGCTGATAGGTCTAAAGATGGGACTGAAATTTTTTTATGACCAGGATGAGGGATTTTGCTTAGTCTATTTTCTAGGATCCTATCTGATAAACTGTTTTCACTTGAGCATCTCATACTAACAGCTCCACTTGTTAGGTTTTCTTTTGAACTTCTATTATTTTGACCTTTTTTTTTATTCGAATTAAAGACTGAAACCAAGCCAGATGGTGGAGTACTCATAGCATTTGTGGCAACTTCATTTTTTAAAGACTCTGCAACTTGTAAACCTTGACTTATCATCCCTGGTCTATCTGTATAGCTTATAATATTTCTATTGGGAAAAGATTTTTTGTCAATACCAATATCAATATTTTTATGGCTTAAGCCTTTGGTCGGTTTATTCTGAATAAATTTGGGAGGATTTTCTTGTCTGCTTGTTGGTAAAGAAGTGCTTTTTGATGGAATTTGAGACTGTTCAAGGGTTGGGATAGTTTCTTTTGTCATCATAGACCCAATGAGTATATTTTTGCCTATGATTTTTTCATATTCTTTCTTCTTTTCAAATTTCAGTTCCTCTTGTCTTGGTTTTACTGAAGTTAAAAGCTGATATTTTTTTGACTTCTTCAAAATTATAGGTGAATTGCTTCTTTCTGTTTTTAAATTCCAATGAGGATACACAAGGTTTTTATTATAATCACTTCGACTCTGAAGTAAAGCAGGGAGTTTACTCTCAACGACAAAATTTGGCCTTAAATCTTCGCTTTGTGGTCTCCATCCAGGTATTTCTTTAGTGGTGTATTTTCCACTTGAACTGTATGTTTTTCTTAGTTTTTTCATTAATATATATCATAGCATAACTATTCATAATAATTAATTAGATTAGATTTGTATGATTGTAGTTATTAAATAATTAAGGCAAAATTGTGTTGAGAAGAGGTTTAGGATAAGTTTTGAATGATCAGGGGGTTTTTTATTGGAAAAATCAGGAATTTTTACCCTGGGTTTTTGATAAGTTTGTGTAGATAACAAAATTATTTAACGCAGTATTAGATTTTTTTTATGATGATGTTGTTGTGGAAGCAAGATTTAGAGAGTTAGTTTAAAATTTTGACGAATTATCATTAGTATTTATGTTTAGATCTAACTACATTATATGATTTTTGTATAAATCTTAAATTACAAAGTTAGTCAATTTGAAAAGTATATAACAATTGAATACATTTATAATAAAATATTTTTTTTCATAAAATACTCTTTTGTGATAAGGATTTGATTTTAATCGTTTTTATCATATGAATTGAATGCTATTTCTATTAATTTTTGATTAAAAAACCTAATAGCCAAAAATCTTATATTAATTTTTATTCTCAGTTAATATCATTCTTTGAAAATAACCCCGACGATTTTAGAGTTTCCAGCTTCCAAAAGCTTATTTCCATCAGGAAAAAGTGTATTTTAAAAGCATGAAATAGTATATTTGCAAAATATGTTATAAGTTTTAGACATATTTTATATATAATAATAATGGTCCTCGTTCCGTGTTCCTACTAGTCTTTACAGTGTAGGGTCAAAAGTGCGAGAAATCTCAGAGAAAATCTCTCCTTAAGCCTTTGTGTATAGGGCCAAGCATTTCTCTTACATTCTATTCATCTCAATTTGTATACAATATTTTTTTTCGTCTAAGTTTTAAAACTATCTATATCTTTTCCCTTTAAACTAAACAAACTATTGTATTTGGATAACCTATAAGTGATTATTTATGTTTGTATTTGATCTAAGTTGATTTATGAGGTTGAATTTTTTATCAGTAATTAGGATGATTTGTTTAGGGAAACAATTGCATAATATTATAAAGTGATTATATGAGGGAGAATTCATGGAAGAGTTTTTGATGAGGATTGTATGGGAGTATTTTTTAATAAGAAGATTTTAGGAAGTTGTAAGTGAAAAAAATAATTGTTAGTAAAATCTAGAAAGGTAAAAAGTTTAAATTTAATTTTTAGAGGCTATGAAGATTGTGAGAAGTGAATAATTGGAGTTGGTATGGTCAAATAGAATTTTTATAAGAAAGAATATACAATTTTTATTTATTGTATGCATTAGGTATTTAGGATAATCAGGGTTTGGCAGAAAAAGGAAATTTGATAAGTTGATTATTGATTATATTTGCTAAAAATTATTATAAAACCTCAAAAATCAACACAATTCATTCTTATAATTTCCAAGGCATGCCAAATATAAAAACCCTTCCTTATTATTCTTAATCATTCCACTAATAAAATCTTCTAAACCTATCTCTAATACATTACTGCACCTTATCCACATCACACTATTTCCCCTTTATTCTAATACACAAATATCTTTACCTTATATCCCATATTATGATTTCCCGCCTAACACCATTACATAAAATAAACTCTCTACTTATAATCAAAAAATAATCCAATATCTTATAAGCATTTTTATTCAATTATCAACCAATCTAATCGTAAAACTCAAATTCCACAACATATTTTCCACTAAACCAACCCTAAACTGCCTCCAAAAATCCTAAAAAAAATAACCATAATCAATATAAAAAATCCTTTGCCATCATCAGGCTTTATTTAAATCTAAACTTTATTTCTCAAATTATTAACCAATAAATCAAGGGCAACTTTATTCTCTACCCCTCTTGGGATAATAAGGTCAGCATATTTCATTACAGGTGATATAAATTCATCAAAAGCTGGTTTGACAAATCTTCTATACCATGAGATTATTGATACAATATCTCTTCCACGAATTTGTGTATCTCTTAGTATTCTTCTTGCTAATCTTTCATCATCATCTGTGTATACAAAAATCTTTAAATTAAACATATCACGTACTTCTTTGTCATAAAGAGCCATTATTCCTTCAACAATAATAATTTTTGTTGGCTTCACTGAAATTGTTTCTCCTGTACGTTTGTATCTTACATAATCATAGACTGGAATTTCAACTACCTCATTGTTTTGGAGTTTTTGAAGTGCTGAGAGAAGTTCGGTAAATGAAAATGCATTAGGATGATCAAAGTTGTAGTCGGAAACATGTTGAAGTTCATCTTCAGTGAGATCTTTATAGAAAGAGTCTACTGAGATCATTGAAGAGTCTATTGTGCCAAGGGAGTCATGAATTGCTGTAGATAATGAAGTCTTGCCAGATGCTGATCCACCTGTGACACCAATCAAAAATGGCCGATTCATATTATATATAGCCCTTAGCATCATAAATATAGGGAAAT
This sequence comes from Stentor coeruleus, assembly GCA_001970955.1. Taxonomy (NCBI): domain Eukaryota; phylum Ciliophora; class Heterotrichea; order Heterotrichida; family Stentoridae; genus Stentor; species Stentor coeruleus. The sequence goes on from MPUH01000497.1 coordinate 37,116, forward strand.
TATCTTATTAGCATGTATCGGGAAAAAATGCCATAAAAGGACTCATGCTAAGCTACAATTCAATAATCATCTGAATTTAATCTTCATATAAGAATTTGTTTATTAAAGTTTTGGTTATATTAATAAAACTATAAATTGTGTAGATTATATAATTTATTACTACTCAACTATCAACTTAAATAACCTTTATTAATATCAATTTCTGCTTTAAAACAAAAATCATAATGATATACTAAAAAAATATTAAGCCCCTCTTCCCCTTTTGGAGGGAAATAATATAAATATTTCAAGATGAGGGAAATAAAGCAAAAGTAAGAGATAAAAAAAATACGATACAGCATGATATAAAGAAATTTGATTTATAACCTTACAGATAATAAATTAGCTTTGTAGATTATCAAAGTTGGGGAAATTCTAAACAGAAGAAACAAGTAATCAATTTATAAAATTTGATTCTAATGAACTAATTATAAAACTCAACGAATTACGTATAAAGAAAATAATGGAAAAAGAAGTGTTAGGAATATCAAAAGCTAAGATTATTTCCTAATTTATTTACAGCTATTAAATGAATACCAATACAAGTTCTTGATGCTTAGCAGTTTTCTAATTGACTAGATGCTCAAAATTGTCTATTAAATGAATACCAATACAAGTTCTTGATGCTTAGCAGTTTTCTAATTGACTAGATGCTCAAAATTATCAAATACATGAAGAATGATTTTATTATATACAAGCCTAAAACTGGGGGGCTTATAATGATTGATTTTCAGCACTTTTNAAATTATCAAATACATGAAGAATGATTTTATTATATACAAGCCTAAAACTGGGGGGCTTATAATGATTGATTTTCAGCACTTTTCACAAAAGTACACAGAACATCTAGCCTGGCTGCATAAAAGTCCAATACCCCAAGACATCCAAGCTAATATCTATACCCTTTTCTCATCAGTAAGCAAAAATGGAGGCTGGGTAAAAACAATCGGCCTAAACAATTGGGATAAGTTATCCGACCAGACAGATCCTCGAAAATTATATGAAAACTATTTTCTAGTTAGTTTTGAACGTAAACTTCAAGGAAAATGGGACCTTTCCCCTGAGGAAACGTTATCTTTAGATTTTTCCCATTTGAAAAGTGTGAAAATTTTGACCAAAGTACCAAATCACGAATGGGAAGAGATTTTCAATGAAGATCTTATAATGATTCGTGATGTGTATAAAATGGGGATTAATAAAGAACTTCTCTCTTTAAATTCTTTAAAAAAAAACCATGGCAACGAAGAAATAACAGTCCTTATCCAAGAAGCAGACACTTCAGGTTTTAGTGTAAAACAAGCTACAAAGCAGATTATGCAGCTTAAAGACTATATAAAAATAATGGAAAAATCAGATAATAACGACCAGTATATTCGTTTTGGTGTGAACATTGACTTTGGGAATTGGAATGAAGAAGTTGATGAACTTAGAAAGTGCCTTCCTTCAAAAATTCTCTGGTGTAGTAAAGAAGATAGTTTAGACTATTTACGACAACATATTTTAGGTATGAGTCTTCCTCAACTTTACATGAAAATACAAGGTTGTTGGACTGGTGGACATGAAGAAAACTTACGTTTCCCTGCAGCTAATATAAACCATGGACCTAGTTCATGTGAATGGTGGGGACTAGATCGAAGCCAATCTCTTCAATTACGTGAATGTATAAAAAACGATAAAGGTTTCGAAATCTATAAAACCGAAAATCTTTGGTGGCCTGATGAAATTTATTGTATAGCTAAAGGGCTTAATGTTTTTCATACATACCAAGAACCTGGGGATTTAATTTTTGTAGGCCCAGGGACTATACATTGGGTCAAAAGCTGTGGTGTAACAACAAATAGCGCTTGGAATTTCGGGCCGAAATACTTAAACAATTTCCGTAACAGTTTTGAAAGGTATTATATTAATAAAGCTATATCATATAAAAATTTAGTCCCATTGCATATATTATCCTTAGACCTTTTGAATATGGAACTTGGGTCTTTAGATGTGAATTTGATTGAGTTTTTAAAAGAACAAATAATTTTTAAGTCTTCTGAAGAAGAAAATGAATATATTAGTTCAGGTTTTAAAACTATTGAATTAAATAATTCAGATAATGTGATAAATTGTGAAATATGCTATCAAGAACTTTTTAGGTTTTATTATAAATGTATAAAATGTACTAATGAAAGATATAAAGGGAAATATCATGATTGTTTTTTCTGTTTATCATGTGCGAAAAATGTTCATAAAATAAGATGTAAAGGGAGGATTTTGGCTGTACAGAAAATGGATAAGGAGAAAATAACTGAACTTATGGATAAAATAAACTTAAGGTTAAATGGTAATGAATGTGAAGCTCAGATATCAGAACTTAAGTATCCTTATGATAAAAATACTGAACTTGGGGTTTATAAAAGTCAGTTTAATGGGGTTGATGATGATGCTTTTAATGATTTAGATAAAGTTGAGATTGAAAAAAACATGAAACAAAAAAATGTTAAGAGAGGAAGAGGTAGAGGGAAGAAAAAATGTGATGATGAGACTAAAGAATGTATTGCTAAAGGGGTTAAAGTTTTAACTGAAGAACTTATAAAAACTGAAGAAGGATTTAAAAAAAATGAAGAGAAAATCATTGATCCTCAAGATGATAAGAAAAATAATGATAAGGATGAGGTGAGTTCAGATGGAAATAAAGATGAGAATTTTGATAAAGAGATTATGTCTGTTGAGGATAAGAAAAAACATAAAAGACATGTTGTAGATAAAAATACTAAACTTTTGAATTCTCCTAGAATGAAAAAAAACCAAATTGTGAATAAAAGAAAAGTGAACTTAAAAAATTTGATAAAAGAAATAACTCAAGAAGAAACTAAAGAAAATAAACTGAAACATATGAGTTATGAGAGTATTAAAAAAAATAATCCTACAAACAAAAATGATAAAAATGAAGAAAGTGAAATAATGATAAAAAGAGAAAATGCTGATGTGGTTAAATCTATTATTGGGGATAAACTTGGAGGAATAGAAAAAAATTTTAAAGGGGAAGATGTTATAGAAAAAATCAATTGTGAGGAAAAACAGAAGAAAAAAGCTCAGGAGGAAAAAAAAGTTGATATTGAAGAACTTAAAATTGCTTCTAAAGCTATAGAAGAAGGTATTAAAAGAAAGTTGGAAAATGATAAAAAAACTCTTTTTGAAGATTCGAAGAAGGATGCTAAAGCTAAGATTATAAAAAATGAAAGTTTGAGTAATAGTAAAAAAGTGACTTTAGATAGAGATCAAGGAAAAAATATTGGATTTTTTAATGAGCCTATATCACCTAATGTAGAAGATAAAAGCCTTCCTTTAAAAAGAATTAGGTCAGCAGCTCAGTATTCTCCTGTTATTGACATTATCCCTTCAAAACAATCTAAGAACTTGATTCCTAGCAAATACTAAGAGTAGCTTTTAAGTTTACCTTTTTTATTAATCAGTATTATTCATATAAATCATGTATATCTAAACTATTTTATTACCTAAACTTATCCTAACACATTAACACCCTATTATCATTTCTATAACATACTCTAACCTTTATTTTCTTATACACCATATATATTCCCTTAAAAAATCACTTCTTTTAAAAGCATATATATTTAACCCTCTTATAAATCTCTGTATACTTTCTTATCAGATATCATAAAAAATTCATTCAATAAATCTTTAATCAAAAATAACATGTTATATAATTTATGCAAAATAAATTTTATAAAAATCGAAGAAGCCTATCCCCTTCTCTACAATTTGACATAAGCTTTTCATCCAGGCCCTCTCCAAAAAATGAAAAGGTTAAGCAACTCTTCAAGCGCGAATCCCATTTAAGGTTTCCTGAAATCAAAAGACAATATCTTAATAAAAGTTCTTTGCAAATGCCAGTCTCTCCACAAAATGATTTACCTATAAAACCAACTTATCGTTATTACTATAAAGTTAGTAGGGTTCAAAGAGAAAATAACGCCCTTCGTGATTTTATCACAAATTTTCACTTGAAGAAAGAAGGAAATAGGGTTGCTAGTTCTTTAGATGAACTTAGTAATGGAGCTACTTATGCTATTGTTGGTAAAGTGCAAAGGTACTTTAATCAACTAGAAGATTATATAAAACAGTTGTAGTTACTTGCTGCTTTCAAGCGGAAATTAATTAAAACAAGAAAAAATTAAAACAGGATTCTTAAATACTTACTAATTAATTTATTGAACGCAGGATATTATATATTATACTAAATCTATACTAGATTTAGTCACTTTTAGTTATTGCTTTGACTATTTTAAAAGTAATAAGATTATATTTAGCAAATAGTTCCCCTGATTATCAAGTGTTTTAAGCGGCATATAATCTTTATATATAGTTTTTTCTTTAGTATAATAAACTTATATATTTCACAAATAATTCACCTTAAAGTATTATTCAATTTACTATCAGAACTTTAATAAATAANATTCCCCTGATTATCAAGTGTTTTAAGCGGCATGTAATCTTTATATATAGTTTTTTCTTTAGTATAATAAACTTGTATATTTCACAAATAATTCACCTTAAAGTATTATTCAATTTACTATCAGAACTTTAATAAATAAAAAAATATATATTTAAGTCAACAACTTTAAACAAAAATTTGTTATTATAAACCTTTATATAATTCTTGAACTGTTTAATAAAAATTACTCAAGAGTAGAATTTTATATAATAAATAAAGTTATAAAAAACATATCTGATCATTAAAAATTATGTTATTTTCCACTCTCAATTTTTTAATTTGACAATTTTTCATTGTCATACACATAATAAAATTCCTAATCCTCATCATTTATCCTATAATTCAAAGCTATAAGGACCTTTATATATTAAACCGACTTTAAATTCTAAAATTTATCTTAAAAACTAAAAAAAATCTTTTAATTTCACACATATGTTTTTATTCCTGATTTCTAAGATCTAAATTATATATATTTTTATTAACTTAAACTTTAAGATATTATTAATAAACTAAAAGATTAATTAGTAATTTAAACCTTAAGTACTTCAGAGCTTACAAATCGCCCATCAACACCCTGAGTAAAATCTTGGACTATAATAGTGTAAGTATTTTTTTTAACATTTTTATTTAGTAAAACCCCAACACTTGTTCTATCTGTACGAACAAGATTATCATCATTAGTTTCAGAAGGATGTCTTCCTTCAAATATGCTAAACATATTCCCGATCTCAGAATTTTCTTTAGAGGAATAAATACAAAATGAAAAATATAAGTCTTGCATTATACAATAGAATGAAATCATTGTAAGGGTTATTAAGTCGAATGGATTTTTATCATAATATACATAAGTTGTTGTTAATGCAGCTAACTCAGCAATCCATAAAAAGGAACATAAAACTAATGACTTATAGAAAAATTCAAAACTTTTCAAGTCAACCATTTTTCTTCTGAACAGAAACAGTATCTTGACAGCAAAAAAAGAACAAAGAGCAAAAAGTACTGAAACTAAATAAATCTTACTGATAATATGATGTATGGCTAAAAAACTTAACCCTTCAGTCATCGAATAAAATACAGCAAGACCTAATGATACTAAGGTCTTGACAACTTGCACCCCAGGAACTATTTTACAAGCCATAGCAATGTGGAAACTAAATATATCTTACCAACAAAAACTTCTCCCAGGCTTATTAAGCATTTTATTAGTATTTATGGTTCGAAATCATGTCTGGAACCCGTAGGTAAAGCCATTTAAAGTTATGGTTTAATATCAAAAGTCCACAACCTTACACTAAATTTTTAATTAGTCTACCCTAATCACATATTTTTATAACCTAAACCACATCTAACCTTAAACCACTACAAATACTCATAATCCACTACAAATACCCTTAATCCGCTACAAATTTTCCTACTCCACAAAAACTAAAAATCTATGTGTTTAAGCCTAGACTCATACATTCCTTCATAAAATCAAGAAAAATCTCCCCAGCTTCCAATAAACAACCTATTTTAACCTAGTCTGACAAACTAGTATCTATCCTTTACCTATAACACCCACCAATTTACAAGCATATTTTATTACATTATCCTGATAATTATTTCCCTTCATTTTTCTCACTATCCTCTAAAGATAAATTCTGATTAATCATCTCAGGACTATAAGCCCTTGGAGGTGATAAAGCATGGATTTTCGAATTATTTCTTTCTAAATTATCATCATAAATATCTTCAACTACTATATCATTTTTTATAGGCACCGTATTAGTATCACTATGTATTTTATCTTGAGATAAGCATGTAAAATCATGAACTACTATAGACTCAGTCTTTGGAGGTATAGGTTTATCTACAGGTTCAGCAATTACTACAGAATTGTTATTATTTTGGACTACTAAACCAAATGAAGCTTCAAAAACCATATGAGTTCTAACTGTACGAAAAAGCCCACCACTTTCAGCGAGAACTTTACAAGAATATATACAAAATGAAAAGTAAAAATCTTGGGCAATACAGTAAAAGGTAGGAAATGCGAATTTTAATAATTCTAATGGGTTATTATGGGTTGTAATAAGTATACCAACAAGCCCACAATATTCACACATCCAAAGAATAGAGCTTATGATTATGGATTTGTATAAACCTTCAAGTTTTTTCCAGTTTATAGACCTACTGTAAAGTAACATCAAAACTCCTATAGCGTATAATGAGCATATAGAAAATAATAAAAACACTATGTAGAGAATACGGAATAAGTGATGAATAGCTATAAGGGACATACCTTGAGATGAATTGTATAGTAAAAATATTGTTAGGGCGAATATTGATCGGATGAATTGGATATAGGCTATAATTTTACACCCGGTAACCAAGTCTATGCTATATATAAGGTACCAATAACACATTTTGTTTAGAGTTGCTGGCATTTTATTAAGTTACTAGATCAAGAATAGGAAATTTGATTATTTTATGATCATTTAATGTGATTTTTAAATCGATGATTGTAAGGCTTTTTTTGGAAGATGATTTTTAGGATTTCATGAGGTTAGGAGTTTAAAAGAATTAATAAAGGTTTTGTGATAAAAATTAAGTTCCATGGATTGAAGGTTTTGGCGAAGAATTTTTAGCTTTTTATTGGATTTTGTTAGGTGTGTGTGAGAATTTTGATAAATAGAGGAAATTGTTGTTGATTTTTATTGTAAATGATTATATTTAAAATTTTATAGTAAATTTAAGAAAATATAATGCTTTAAGATAATAGGGTTACAATTTTTGAAGTATTTGAGTTTATTAGGACTGCATAAACTATTTTTTTTTAGAGGAATTTGTTGTATATGAGTTCAGTATAAGAAAAAAATATTATATTATAAATTGCTTTTATATATACACATATACAAATAGTTTTTAAAATTGCCCATACTCTATTACTCTAGCTGAAATTAAAGCATTTTTTATACTTTATGACTACCTTGAGAAAATATTTTAAAACTAATCCTATAAAGAAGCTCTTATAAGCATTACTAATCAATAATACATGTCAAGATTGCATTCCATTTTATCTTCATCGGTATCACTACTCATTCTACGAGTAGTCAAAGGATGCTGATAATCTAATTTCAAATAGTTTTTCGATTTATAATTTACAACTTTCAAAGATTTATCAATATCCAAAGGGCCTCTTGGTAATATTTTTCTAAACTTTAAAGGTCTTATCTTTATAGCTGTGTTAAGAAAATTGTTTTTGGGTTTTAAATCATTTTCCCTACTTCTAGTAAATGACATCATCCCTTTAGATTTTTCTTTCAAAGCTTTTTTGGACATGTCTTGAATTTTATCCCGGTTTTTCTTAACTACTTTCAGTGATTTTTCTATAATATTTTTGAAAGTTTCTAAGTCTGCTTCAGGTTTAATAAGATATTTACCTAAAGAATGTCTTTGAGAAAAAAGTCTATGGTCGCTTGGAGACATGTTGCTTTGAAATATATCTCTAAAGAGTCTTGGCATTTTAGAAGTCTTTGATGGAGAGAGAATATCTACTTCTGTATCGACTGCACCTTTTATAGTGAAATAGCTCATTTATAACAGTTTTTATTTTGATTTATTTTAGCTTGGTTTTCAAGACATTAGTAAAAAATTAAACGTTATTATTTGTTAGTTGCAGTCGGATTATAATTATGAAATATATAGTTTTGTTTATTTTTTTTGGATTAAGTTAAGGGATGTGTTCATAAACATAAAAATGTTAATTTAAGTTATCCTTTCTTCTATAAACATGCTATTATTTTACATCAAGATTTGATCTATTATCTATTCGTTAAATAGGGTTAAAATATATAAAACAATAATTACAAAAAGCATATCTCCCACTATTGACTTTCCTTTAATTATTATCACAACTCATGTTCAAATCATAAATCTTAAATCATACTAAAACACTAACACCAAACACATAAAATACTAATCGAAAAAAAAAAAATATTCTCTACAACTAATAGTTATAAACTATATATAAACATTCAAAAAATCTAATCAAAATATTTTATCCTCTCAAAATCTTATCCCAACCATCTTCTACTTAACCCCTACCTCCCAATTACAAATTCCTCAAACCATAATTCTTCCACTTCCAAAAACCCCCTTTCCGCATTGCACTTCACTTATAAACTCATACCTAAACCAACCCCTACAATAAAAACTTTCTTATTTAAAATATAAAATCATTTAAATATCGTAAATACACTGGCGTATATTATATAAGAAATAAGAAAAAATGCATAGTAACTCCTAAACAGAGTATAGGCTGATTTCAAAAAAAGGTGAAGGGACTTTCAGTGAAGTCCTCAAAGCCCAAAGCATAAAAACAGGAAAGTTTGTAGCTATAAAGTGCATGAAAAACCATTTTAACAACATCGAGCAGGTTAACAATTTACGTGAAATCCAAGCTTTACGTCGCTTATCCCCACATCCTCATATAGTAAAACTCTTAGAAGTTTTATAGTAATTTCTATATAGTGATGAACCTACTGGTCGTTTAGCTTTAGTTTTTGAGCTTATGGAACTGAATATGTATGAGTGGATTAGAGGTAGGAAAAATTATCTGCCTGAAGCAAAAATTAAGAATTATATTTATCAGCTTTTAAAATCCATTGACCATATGCATTCAAACGGGATCTTCCATAGAGACATAAAACCAGAAAACGTTTTGTTAGTGGAAGACAATCTTAAACTTGCAGATTTTGGGTCTTGTAGAGGAATACATTCAAAACAACCTTTTACTGAGTATATATCAACAAGGTGGTATCGATCTCCAGAATGTTTGCTAACGGATGGATATTACAATTACAAAATGGATATTTGGGGTGTTGGATGTGTATTTTTCGAAGTTTCAGCTTTATTCCCTCTTTTTCCAGGAAAAAACGAGCTGGACCAAATCAACAAAATCCACAACATCCTCGGTACACCCCCTCAGCGTATTCTTGAAGATTTCCGCTCCCATGCGTCTCATATGGAAATCAATTTCCCCCCTAAAGAAGGAACAGGTATTGAAAAACTCATAATGCATATAAGTGAAGATGCAAGAGATCTTATAAGTAAAATGCTAACTTATAACCATGAAGAACGAATTACAAGTAAAGAAGCTTTAGCCCATCCATACTTTCGAGATATGAATGAAGAATATTCAAAAAGAATCCCAAGCCCAAGCATAAAATCACATCTTGCAGACAGTGCTGCAGGGGAAAAATCTAAAGAGGAAAAAGGTCAGAAAAGATTTTTGCCGCTGATATCAAAAAATCCTAATTCTAAAAACCCAAGTTTTGCAAAGATTTCTATGAGTATTGAGAACAAAACCTTGATACCGAAGAATTTTGCTTTGTCGATCAAAAACCCAACTCAGTATGTACAGAAAAACTATAAATCGTATTATTGAGATAAAAGCATTTTATTAGTTAACCGAATTTTAATAATTCTATATAATTAGCTTCAGTACAGATTACAAATTTTAGTTTCCATTGAGCAAGTCTTTGATTCATACTTGGGAGAATATTTTCCATATGTTTTTTTACTAATTCTAGTTTTACAGCATCATGACTAAGACCTTTATCTCTTTTCTTTTTTGTAATTTTCCCGTTTTTATATATAAGGAGAATTTGTATTAAAAGTCCAAGGATCATGAGGACAAATCCTAAATAAACAAGACTTTCTGTTTTTATGTAGTAGTAATCAAGGAGGAATAATAAAAAAAAACTTAACATAAAAGCTGAGGATAAATAAATCCATCTTCTTGCCCCAGTGTCTGGTTTGAGTTCATGGATTTTATTGCCAGATAATTGGATTTCATTGTTTTGGAGAAGACTAAGGTTGATTTTGGATAAAGTTGAGTTTATAACTTGCATTGTCACTCCACAAGCTTGGAGAAGTTTAATAAGAGTTGCTCGAGAGTTTTCTTCAAGTGAATAACATATGTCGTGGTCTAGGAAAAATTTCGCCCTGTCTATTTCGTGATCTAAGACTTCACTACTTTCATGACTTACCATTGCCAATTTTTATATAGAGAGAATGTGATTTGGGATGTGAGGAATTTAGCAGTTTGTGACTTTAGATGTTAAGAGTAGTTTTAGGATTTTTTTTAGATGGTTGATATAATTAGATAATAATTCAAATGCAGTTTGATGAATATTTTTATGGTTATTGGTGGTGGTATTGTATGTAATAATTTGTGAAATCAGTTTGGGATATTGATTATAGAAATATTTCCCCATAATCTCCCAACAATATTTTAAACCAGCATTTTTAATCATCAAGTAAATTCATCTATATCTACAAGCTTTGCATCTTACATCAAATCTTCTTCTTCCCAAATCTCTTAAATAAAATAATTTCAATATTCAACCACAAAACTATAAATCTTTTAAATCAAACAATCAAATACAAACTTAATTAAATTTAAAATTCAATTACAAGTTAATAGAATTGATAGCCAGTGGTGAAAATTCATGAAACTTAATAAAATCCTGGTTAGAACCCCTCTGGGTATTTGCTTCTGATATAAACCAATCAACTAACATCATAACCTGAGTTTTTTCTTTTTTATTCGCCATAACCAACACTTTAAATAATTGCTCTTTTGTCAACCCAGAGCCAAAATCATACTGAATACAACAAAAAAAAACTAAATATTCCTTACATAGCATTTTCTGAACCAAAAAACGTTTTTGCACTTTTTTATCATATCTTTTAAGAGAAAATATATTAAAAGCACTGACCTTTTGAGCAGATACCATGCTTTTAAAAAATCCTTGAACATTTATCCAAACTTTATTAGGTAAAGAGTCAAGTAACAAAGAATAAAAAGATTGATCACAAAGACAACAATCAAACCAGAATTGCTTTAATGCAGCAATATGTAATAAAGATTTGTTTTCTAATTTACACCATGAGGTTGGTGTATATTGAGAAATGAGCTTTTCGAATATTGATTCTACTGTTTCACGAAGGTCGATATTTTTGCTATAGACTGATTTTATTAAGGATTTGTTTATTGATTCATTATCATCTGCGATAGATTTAGTTTCTCCAAAAATATTATACGGAACACTAGCACAACGATGGACTCTTACTCTCTTGCTTGATGACCTTCCATCAAATATCATTCTCCATAAAGCTGCATATTTCGCTGATTCTTTTTGGATTAGGTGAAGGATTTCTTCATCAGATTTCCCTGAGATTTTTTCGAGATCCTCAAGGACTTTTTGATATGATTTGCTGAGGCTATACCCTTCAAACGATGGCATATTTTTAAGCATTTTTACTTATACGATATGCTTAGAGAGTTGTATTTTAAAGAAGTGGTTGATTTTATTAGAAAATGGGATTTCAAACTGTTAGGATATAGTTTTGATAGGTTTTTGAAGAGTTTGTTAAAGAAAACTCAGGATAATAATAGGAAATTATAGATGATTAGATTTTTTAAATGAGGATTTGATGTTTTTGTGTTTTTGTATGTAGGATTTAGTTATTATTTGTTTAGTTGAGATTAGGTGTATTATTGAATTAATATGATGTTGTAGTTTTGAAAGTTGTTGTAAATATATAATATAGTAATAATGTTGAATATATTTTATATTATAGATAATGTTTAAAATGCAGAGTATAAATACGATTTTTTAATATTAAATAACAGTTAGTTTAGTTGATATTGGCATTTTTAGGATGATGATATCAGAAGGTTGATGCATTAAAAAAATAAGTCTAGGGTTATTTTATAAAAAATCAGTTAATTTGTCAATGCTATTATATACTAATCAAGTCTTTTTGCTAAAATATTTTATGTTTAATATACTAATCAAGTCTTTTTGCTAAAATATTTTATGTTTAAATATCATAATATTTATATATATAATTAAAAACTTAAATTGAGTATTTATAAATTTATTCCCATGATCAAAAACATTATTTTTATCTTTACAGGTATTTTTTTGCTTACTATTACTTAACCTCAACTTTTTTCAAAAAACTAAACTATTAAGTTCACAATATTTATAAAATATATATATAATGTTATCCTAAAATCAATATATTATAATAATCATAACCAAAAAAAGTAAATATTCATTTGAATCTAAGTATTTAATAACCAAAACACAAATTTCACTTGATATTTTATAGTAATTTACTCTAGTACTATCTAGTTTTTTAAATTCCACATAATATGGAAACACAAACATACTCACGTCCACTTAATGTTACTATGCTTATCAGAGAAATGAACAGCTATGAAAAAAAGCCTAAAAATGTGCACAGAAAACCTAAAGTTTTTCCTTACCTTGAAAAATATCACAATAATTCTTCACCTAAAGATAACAATTTTTCCTTATCACCAAGCAATTTGGCAAATTTTTATATGAAAGTATCAAAAAACAAATACAAAAGCGGTTATAGTCATACTAAAACATTTGATTATGATAATTCCAAGCTCTCAAGTGCAAAATTTATTGAAAAAGTCAGAAATGAGGTTGACTCTGATAATGATTTTAAACAACAGAAACATGTCCGTTCAAGTACAGAAATGTTTCAGAGCTCGAAAAATCATAGAAAAAATATGCAGTTAAATGGAGTAGGTANTTT
>MPUH01000498.1:0-50236 GCA_001970955.1 Stentor coeruleus
CCTAACACCCTAACACCCTAACACCCTAACACCCTAACAAATAGCTCTGATATTAATTTTATTTATCTTCATAAATCTAAGTATTAAGCAATTTTAACTTATCTTCAATAAGATCTACGTTCTCGCTAATTCCTATTTTTTTAAATAGTTCCTTTGCTTTATTATAATTTTCTTTTGCTGCAGATATATTTTTCAGATGATCATATGCTTCTCCATAGCTAAAATACGTTGAAGCTTCAAAATTTTCTGTAAATAATTGATTCTCTTTCAATAGCTCAGCTCTGTATTGTGCAGTTTCAATAACTTTGCTCCAATTTCCAGTTAAATAGTGGACTAATAAAATATTATCATAAATCGGCTTATTTTCTATGCTTTTTGTCCCATAAAGAACATTCTTTAATTCTAAAGCTCTACTTAAATAGCTCAATGCTTGATCATATTCTTCTGCATCTATATAATAATATCCATAGCATTCAAGACAGTCAGCATATAATTTGCTTTTATCTCCATGAAGTTTTATAGCAGCAGATTCTGCATTATTAATATACTTCAAAGCTTCTTCAAAATTTTTATTGAGGCAAAGTAGGTGAGATATTCTAATATTCAATGCGAAAATATCATTAAGATCCTGCTGTTTAGCTGCAAGTAAATACTCTAAATATTTACGAGCATTCATTAAAGCCTTTTCAAAGTCTCCTAGTTTTGTATAAACAACAGATAAATTGTTATAGTTAGTATTTTGTAAAAATTCATTAGGATGCTTTTTCAAAAGCTCCGTCACTCTATTAAAGTATTCTTCAGCCAAAGAAAAGTCGCCAACTTTTGAATAAAGATCTGCAATAATATTGCAAGAATGAATCATCTCCTTTGTATTATCAAGTTTCTCTGCGTATTCTAATGCATTGAATGCTGAGATAATAGCATTTTTGCTGATATTTTTTTCTATGTAACAATATGTTAATTGTCTATATGATTCATAAAGCCCCATATACTCATTAGCAAGATATATCTTTGCATACTTAATTTTATCTTCAAGAAGTTTGGTTGCAGTTTCAGTTGATTTAGACTGAAGTAAGGCCGAAACTAGTTTTGCATAAATGCCATCAACCATTTTGTGTTTATTTTCTATAATGCTTTCCAAATAAAGAGCTTTCACATATTCAACTGATTGGAAAAGCTCTTTTTCCATACCTAGAGCTATGTAAATACCAGCTAGTTCCGTTTGTATGTTAAGCACATCGTCTAAATTTTTTTCAGTTTTCTGCAAAATCATACGCAAGGCTTCAAGTAAATGATCTTTAGCTTTTTTGATATCTCCTTTAATTTTATATACATGACTAAGCGATCGGAAGTTGGAAATAATTAGCTCTGTTAAAGATGGGTCATTTTTTATATTGGTTAGAAGATAGTTAGCTGTTTCTAGATATGCAATAGATGCTGGCAAATCCTGAATCATTAATTTCACCAGGCCTAGTTGATGGAAGAAAATACCTTTAATTTTAGGATTAGGCAAATCATTTGCTTTAGGTAAAAGTAGTTCAAGTATCTCTTGAGCTTTAATTGCATCATTGCTAGCTATAAAAACATTTGAAGCTCTAACTGAACTTTCAAAAGCTAAGTCAGCATGTGTTGAGTAATTTTTGTTGTATATTTCAAATGATCTTAATAAGCAATCGCCTGCTGATAATTTGCTTTCAAATTTAGCTAGATTAGCTCCTAGGATTAATAAAAACTCTGCAGTTTTTATTTCTTCCTCATTGTTTATTTCATTTGTGAGTTTAAGTATATGCTTAACTGCACTTGAAACTTCATTAATATCTTTTGCATTTAATGACTCTTGAATTTGATTGAAAGCGTAATTAATTGAAGCGAATGCATGATTTCCACTTTGCTGTTGAAATTCTTGAATTCTTGTTAATATTCCAAAAGATCTTGAAATTCTTTCCAAAGATATTGCCAACGATCTAAACAACATTTTATACTTTTAGAGTTATATAAAGTTAGAGGATATGAAGCGTATTTTTAAAATTATTTGAGGTAAAAATCATGAAAATTTGAATAACTGTGATGCTAGCCTTTTAATAAATAACTATAAAACTTAGAGTATAAGAAAAAAATATAAATTTTAACTATCGAAAATGTAGCAAATAAAAACTTCTCTTTTCTTCACACAAACTGAAAATAAAATAGCATCTTATTATCATATAACCATCTCAAAAATTAAACACAATCATATATCACATAAAAATTTAGAACATCGTATAATTACGACCATAGCTAACCCAATTATCCTTATAAAATTGAATAATCCTCATATAATAATTAATAAACTGATGTAGAATTAAAATTTTCTTTAATAACTTTCTTCAAAGTAGTAAAAGGGATCTCCCCTGGCTTTTTAGCAATCTTATCTGGATAATCATAATTCATTTTCATTGCAATATCCATACCTAAAGGACTTTGGCTTCTTTCAGTCACAGCTCTTGCTGAGTTTTTGCTACCACCAGGGGACGCTGATGCTTTTCTTTGTATTTTAACTCTATTGTCATTGTACTTAATAAGCTCTTCAGATGGTTTGAAAGCTCTAGTTTTCTTAGGTTGTGCAATATCGGAATTTGGAAAAAGGATTGGATTTGTTATTGTATAAGCAAAAAGTTTTTTTGACTTTTGCGTAACTTCATCACGGTGACTTTGATCTATACGTTTTCTAGTAAATTTAAGAACACTTTCTTCAGTTGTTTGGTTAAAACCGTAAAAGTGCCCTTTTCCTCTGCGGATTGGGCTTTTTTCTGACCTATCACTTTGGCAAACACGAGCTCGAGTGTAATTTGGAAGGGTTAATGGGTCAACTATTTTGGGACTTAGAAAAGAGTCTCTTAGATAACAAGAATTTGCTTTCTGTATATAAATTACTCGTTGGCTCATTATTTTATTTATAACGATAAGCTGAAAATGCTGTTAATACATTACTTTTATTTAAGTAAGATAATAGTTGTAAAATATGATTAGATTGTATTTAAATAAAGTGCAAAATAATGTGGGTGAATTATGAGTCATATTGCTTGTAGAAGTTTGATGTGCAGTAAAAATGAAGATTTTAATATAAGATTATTGAGATTGGTTAATCAGAATTTTTAACTTTTGGCACGTAAAAATATTGATTTATGGGCATATTTAACTAGTTTTATGGTTTATTAGGGTATTGATTAATATATAAATAAATAATAAATTAATGTTTGATTTATAATTCTAAAGTAAGTAGTGAAAATAAGTCTTATAAGTTGTTTATTATAAAAACCATTACTTATTGCTTATTCTCGGTGATAATAATAGACAAGTCTCCGTCATAAATCTTTTCTATCATAATCATCTTCATAACCGGATTTAAAGCAAACACCTTCATAGCACAGCCAATCAAAAAATCCGGCAACACAGCAAAAATTGGACCAAGTAAGACCAAAATCCAAGCTTTACCATTACTAAGCACCTCAAAAAAAAGTCCTGGCATCTCTGGCTGGAACACTTTCGCGATAGCCCATGTGTTCATACACACAGCAAAAACATAAAAAAGCACCACTCCAATGACTATTGCCCATCTAAATAACACTTACACTGAATATTTATTCCAAAAAGTACTTTCAATAATAATCTTCAGATTAACGATATGTATAAGCATTATGAATGAAACCATCGATATCCACCAAAGCCATTTTTCATGCCCACTACTATCCACCCCTTTGCTCATTCCAAAAAATGGTAAATAAAAGCATACAACTGAATGGTAAATAGCACTAAAAACCCAAAGCCAGAACCTTTTTATATTAAAATAGTAAGACTTTTGCCCAGCTCCATACATATGAGGATATTGAAAAACTCTTTCTCTAGATAAATCTTGTTCAAGAGAACATATAGTTAAGCAAGGCCAACTAGTCCAAAAAGTATTATAAAGCTGAGGAAACCA
The DNA here is from genome assembly GCA_001970955.1 of Stentor coeruleus. Lineage (NCBI taxonomy): Eukaryota > Ciliophora > Heterotrichea > Heterotrichida > Stentoridae > Stentor > Stentor coeruleus. Next base: position 3,962 of record MPUH01000498.1, read on the forward strand.
GTCTAGGAAGAAAATTTGTCCAGAAAAGGCATTAAATGGAGCGAACCATAGTTCAGTGAAGCAGGACGTAAAATTTTTGTAGAAATAATATAAAATAAATAAGGATAATCTCTTGTAAGCAAGCCTTCCATGATGCAAAAGTAAATGTTTTAAATGCGAGAATTGGCTTAATGAAAATTCAGCTGCTTGTGTAGCCTGGCTTCCTTCCTTACCAGCAATTCCTATACCAATATGTGCTTCTTGAATCATACTAACATCATTTGCCCCATCACCAATAGCTAATGTTATGGTTTTTGTTGCGAGTTTCCCAGCACGGACAATTTCCATTTTCTGCCCCGGAGAGACCCTGCAGCATACACAACATTTGCCTTTGATAGCAATTTTCATGAAGGTTTTTCTGAGTTCTTCATTATGAAGGACATATGATAAGGAGATGCCGTTTATAACAAAGCCTGAATCTTCTGGGATTATAGACTGATCCAGGTTTTTTAAAATGCTTTGAACTTCTGAGGAGGTATTGGCAAAAATTTCATAAATATTCATTGTAGGAGAGAAAAGATCGCATGAATGAGCAATTTCTATGGCGGTTTCTTCTTTGTCACCAGTGAGAACCCAGAGCTTAATTCCAGCACCAATAAGCATTTTTATTGTCTCACCTACACCATCTTGTAGCTTATCCTCTACAGCGGTTATAGCTGAAAGAGTCATATCTTTTTCTATAAGCTCTCCATGCTTCAATATAATTTCATCTCTGTTTTCACAAGTTAAAGTCGAAATTTTTGTATACTCTTCTTGCCATAAAGCTAGCTCCAAGTTGTCCAACTCCCTATACGCTAAAACTAACGTCCTCAAACCTTCTCTAGCAAAATCCTTCAAACTCATCTGCGCACTCTTCATATTCCCTCTACTAATCATCTCAATCATAACCGTATCTGCTCCTTTAGAAAAAACATATACTTTACCTTCAGGATTTCTAATAACTACAGACATTCTTTTTCTATCTGATGTAAAAGGTATCTCAGCAATCAAAGTCCAATTTTCCACAACCCCATCTCTTTTAACCACAACTTTTTCATCAGTTTTTTCCATCAGCTCCATCTTCAGCCCTTCAGCAGCTATAACCAAAGCTAGTTCATCAGGTGATGCAGCATAATACTCTTTTTTCCCCGCATGCTCTATTGGAAACACAGAATTACATACTGTCATAATTTCTAAGCATTTATTAACCTCATGAAATCCTTTATTTTCTTTATCAAGTGCTTCAATAAATTCTTGATCTTCTGTTATTTTTTGAGCCAAATTTCCAAACACTTGCCCATCAACCCATATTTTTTTGAACTCCATTTCATTGCTAGTTAGTGTTCCAGTTTTATCAGTAAAAATAAACCCAACTTGACCAAGTTCTTCAACTAGATCTGAAGCTCTGGCAATAGCATGCTTATCATTTTTTTCATAGTACATTTCAAGGTCATTTTCTATAAGCCAAGAAAGAAAAAGTTTAACAATTTCAACAGTAACATAGAGAGAGATGGGGATAAGATGTGAATATGCGATCCAAAATGTGAAAATACGCAGAATTAAATCACCGCCTAAAGATCCTTCTGATAAATCAAGGTAAGTATGGTTTTTACGATCTTGTTCAACCCAGCCTTGACCTATGCCTGCGAAAGTTATGCAAATACATAGTTGGAGGAAGAAAATTGTGTAGAGGATCAAATTCATTTTTTTTTGGATGCTGCTAATTTTGAATGGGGGCTTTTTGCTGTTCATGACAATTTTTGACTCTTTGCCTGTGTAGATCACTATGCCGATTATATAGTCGGTGTTTTTTAAGATGCAACCACGGAGAAGGAGATTTTTTAAGGATAAAGGTGAGAGTTTACTTTTGAGATTTAAGGTGCCAGTCCATTTAACAAGATCTGAACTTGGTAAATCGCATGTTATTATAGTTTCTGATTCACTTATTTCTAATAATGATAAGGGTTTGAGAGTAGGGACAGCAATTTTTTCTTTGAGGTTGGTTTCTCCGTCTAAATTCATTGTATTAACAAATGCTACACCTTTTGTGTCACTTGACTGGGCTATGAGGATGTCAGCAGGGACACTTTCATTGCCCAGGATTTGCAAAATGTCCCCAACTTTAATGTTTTCTGAGTATTCTGTTACAAAGTTGCATACGTTTCTATCGAGTTTCAGGTATTTTGTTCGGTTGACTTCTCGATCCTGTCTATGTCTGGCTATGTCTTCATATCCTTCTTTAAACATAGTAAAAAGTAGGACTAATGCAAATGTCCCGATAAGGCTCCAAGGATTTTTAGGGGAGAATTTGAATAAGCATAGTATGGAAATGATTAGAAAATACACGTTATTGATTCTTTTGAACTGGTATATAAGACTTTTAGGAGCCCAGGTTAAGAAATTGTATCGTGAAGTCTTGATTTTGTTTGAACAAAAATGAGGCTTGCTAAGAATGTTTGGTAATTGTATTGTTCGATGAGATTTTACTTGATCTTCAGAGTTCTCAAAATAAATCATGCGTTTGGAGTGAGCATCCATTATTAGATTAGATTAGATTAATAAAATTCCTTAAAAATTATTATCCACAATCCACATAATCCTAAAACTTTATTACCTAAGCATCATAAAAAAAATTTCCATCTCNACACCCCCGAGTGAAAAGGTTAATAAAATTCCTTAAAAATTATTATCCACAATCCACATAATCCTAAAACTTTATTACCTAAGCATCATAAAAAAAATTTCCATCTCTCTTACATAGCACAAAACTATACATTCACCCCATAAATTCTCTCATATATCCTACGACTATAAATATCCATNGCATCATAAAAAAAATTTCCATCTCTCTTACATAGCACAAAACTATACATTCACCCCATAAATTCTCTCATATATCCTACGACTATAAATATCCATATATAAAAATATTACCACTAACCAATGAAATCATCAAACACAGCTCCAAACTCACCAAAATCCCCAAGATTAATATTTTCTCTTCCAAAAATCGTTGAAGATCTGGCATTTCGAACTTCCCTAAACTTTTCAAAACCCAAAGCTAGCCCAAAAATGAATGAAAAAATCAAACTGCTTGAAGAATTCGGCCTTGCAGAGGTTAACAGAGAATATCCAACAAACTACACTACAAAAACTCAAACAATAAGTGTTGTAGATTTTTCAGGGAAAAAAGACGCTTTTTTAAAACGCACAGGGTATTGGGATGCTTATAAAAAACTTCAGAATTCAGAAAAATTCTTACAAGCAAGACTTGATGGTAACTTGTCAAAACCTGATAAACCTTATATTATGGATATAAACCTTAAACGAAAAGTATTATTTGAAAAACAGCGAGTAGGTAAAAAGGAACATCTTAATCCATTACCAAAGTCCCCAAGGATATCTAAGTTTAGTTCAGACCTTGAGGAAATTGCACATACTCTTAATGTACCTGGAAAGACCGCAAGAAAAAGCTTACAGACTGTAGAAAGTTATGCTCTAAGTTCGAATAATAGTCCACGCGGCAGTCCGAATCATGCTTAATTCGAGATTTTAAAATTATTTATAAATTTAGTGTTTAAACAAAATAATTTTGTGTTAGGCTCTTGGGTTTTAGTATTTATAAGGTTTAAATGATTGCTTTAATATTATTAAGTGATGAAGCTTGAAGGATTTAAAGAAACTAGGGAAAGTGATATAGAAGTTAGATTCTGTTAGTTATGATTAATTTGGTAAATATGTATATTTTTGTGGAAATGCTATGACAGTTATAGTTTGCTTGTAAAAATCTTTGCAGAATTATATTTTGATATAAATCAATTGTTATTATAAATTTTTATAAAAAGGCTTAACTTTATCAATAAACTAAGGATGCTTTTCCCTCATGCTACATATAATTATTTTCTTCAATGATATTCTTTCAATAACCCAATAAGTCATCTGAATCTTCTTCTTCATTAATTTCAAATATCTTTTCACTTAAACATTTTCCAGCATTTTTCTGATAATGAATATTTACTAATATAAAAGTCTAAAAATTAATACAACATGGACCTCTAATAAATATTATAAAAAGCCATAGATTTTCATGGACTCCTTAAAAAAATCTCATAACACCAACAATTCTTGCCAATTAACTCCTTCAATACCTCAAACATCTGAAGAATTGCTTCTGCCCCCAATTCACTTAAAGACCTCGTCAAAGTCTAACCCAAACCTAAAAACCAAGATAAATTTACTTGAAGAATTGTTCTTAGGCAAAAAAAGTCATAGTCCCAATTTAAGACAGGCTATAAAAACCCAAGCTATAAGCATAGCAGACTTTACAGGGGACAAGAAGGTATTTTTCAAAAAAATCGGGTTTTGGGAAGCTTATAAGAGATTGCAGAATCTTGAAAAAGACACAAAATATCATGATGAAAAAAGTTTGTCTAAACCCGATAAACCATATTTGATGGACTTGAACACAGAAAGAAAGCTTGCATTTTCTAAACAAAAAGTTGACCTTTTGTCATCAAAACTTAGTAGGATTTTATCCCCACAATATTGCAAGCCTAAAACCCCAAATTATAACTTGCCTACGTCCCCACAATATATTACGCCGAAACTTACTATAGAAATTACTCAAGCCAATGAGGATTTGGAAGAAATTAAAAGCTTTTTAACTCTTCCNACTATAGAAATTACTCAAGCCAATGAGGATTTGGAAGAAATTAAAAGCTTTTTAACTCTTCCTGCAAGGGCAAATAGAAATAGTGTACAACTTTCTCCGAGGTCTCCACAGTTTAATAGCCATTGCCATAGAAATAGTTCTATATATTCTTAATCTTATTTTATAATAGAAAATTTCAAAAAAAAAAGTATCAGAATGTATTGAGAAGAATATTAGATAAAATGTAGGAATGTTGTATGATTTTAGTCTATGTAAATTTATAATATGCTTTAGATGAAATAAGATTTAAGCTTAATTCTTAATAAACTAGTTTTACTAGAAATTTGGAACACAGTCTATGTAAAATTATGTAACTTCATTTTCGCGCATTTTTCCTTAGTATTTCATAAAACTGAATTTCCTGATTTATGATTTTTCCCCATAAAATTCCTCTTTCTATCATAAACCAATGTCTTCAAGGCCATCAGATTCTGATTTTTGCATATAAACTCATCATTTGTTGCGAATATTACTTATATCTTTAATTTAATTATAATGGTTACTATTAATAGCCTTATATAAATAAAATGCACCCTATAAGTTTAGTTCATCAAGCAAGAGAGTTCTCAAAAATCGACCTTGAGCCTAAAGTCAGAGTTTGCCTTGTAGAAAACAATAACCCAGTTATACTCCCTAAAGCCTTAGATGACTTTGCTGTACACATAAGCGAACATATCAAAAAAACTTACGGCAACAATCTTACAACAAGAGTCAAAGTTCTTGAAGAAATTGGCTTTTCTGAATACCTTCACAATTCCTCAACGTATTTTACATTCAAAAGCCCAAGAATTCGCTTCGCAGATTTCAGTGGAAAAAAAGAATTGTTTTTGAGAAGAGCAGGACTATGGGAAGCTTATAAAAGCATAAAAAAAAATGATAATGGTTTATGTGAAAAAGTTCAGATGCTTAAACTTCATATTCAAGTGGCAAAAGATCATAATTTAGAAAGAAAAATTTTATTGAATAAAACAAAGTCAAATACTGAGTCATGTAAAAACATTATCAAAATACATAAAAAATCACAAAAAAAAATAATTGAACTCTCTGAGGTTATACAAATTATGTCAGTGCATTCTAGAACAAAAATATCAAATCAGAAGGATAAGCCTATGAGGATATTGCATGCAATTCATAGAGGAAGTCATATAATCATTTAGAATTTGTTATATTAATAAACATATTTATTAAATTTAAATGAGTGGGAAATAGCTTTGATCAGATTTTGAATGTATGAATAATTGGTTGTAAAAAAATATTAAGATTTTAAAATTAAATTAAGTACTTTGATCATAAAATATGTTGAATATTATGATTATGGGGATTTTTTATGAATGCGAAAGTTTATAAGATAGGGAAATTCTATAAAGATTTTAAGCATTTTCAGGTTTAATGTCAGTATGACTTCGTATTGATTAATTAGAGTTTTTTAGCCTAAGATAAGACTTACAAGTGATATTTAAAAAAAAATGATAGTAGAATTAAGTTAATTATATTAAGAATGATATAGAAAGTATAAATAGAGTAAAGCTTTTTAATATTATAGTAAAAATTAAGTTTAAAAGAAGCTTTAGTAGGAATAAATAAATAATAAAAGCCTTATAGATTTATTTTAATTTAAAAAAAGTTATGCTTCTGAGTTTTATAAACTTAAAACATTAATTAGGAATTAACAATAATATATAAAATAGAATACCTAATATAACTACTTACTTTAATACTTGATTTTAATATGAATAATAATCTTATCACCTTTAATACAATCTATCATTAACCAAACTCAAATCTATGAAACTATATATATAAAATAGCACCTCACATTTAAATCTAAACTCAAACATAAAAAATATTTCAAAATAAAATCAATAAAAATCATTCTTAAGCTTTATACAAATTATAAACCTTTTATATTTCCTACTTTAAAACACCAATTTTTAAATCTAACTTTGTATATCATGATTTAAAAATAGATAAATATGATCATTATTATAATTAAGAATTATTGCTGGCTTATTGCCAATCCTGTCTCAGATTTTCTCAGTGTCTCTTGTTATTTATCCATGTTTCTAATCTATTCATAGTGGTTTTTAGCGACTTCAGATTAAGCCCTAACGCTTGCCATTACCAGATTTTGAGCTAAAAATCTTTGAAATCCTTCAGCAAAAGCATGCTTCTCTGTCAGTTAATACTGAGATTGTCTTCGGCATATTAACTTCTTCTGAGTGAAGGTTCGTGGTTGATGATATGTCTGAAACCTTATCTTCTTCTTTTATGGTGCCACATCACTATTAAAGTGTAAAAAATAGATAAATATTTCAAATGGAAGAATCCAAATCCCTTGCTAGCTTTCAAATTGCGGGTCTTTTAATCCAAAACTCCTTCAGATTCCTTATCAGTGCTCTAAAGTCCTATTACAAACGTCGACAATTAAAATACTACGCCCTTTGGAGATACAAGACTTTATACACTACAAAAGCGATTCAAGTCAAAATTAAGAATTCAATGATCCTCCTGCAAACCAGGGTATCTAAATTTCAAAAACTTTTGCAGTCACGTGTGAAATCTTCTATGCATAACACTTTATTACGTATAATCTCTACAAATAAATATATCGAACAAGAGAAAAAACTTCAGAAAGATGAGGATAAGACTAAAAATATCCATCAACAAGAACTGCAGACTTTGACTAAAGATCTTAAAAGCATGCAGGATCATCAAGAAGAACTTGAAAAGACGTTAAAAAAATTCAAGACCCGTGAAGATAATTATAAAAACCAGATTGCTGAGTTGTCAGGAAGGAAAAATGAACTTGCTAAGAGTAAGAAAAGGAATATTAGGGAAAAAGAAGAAGAAATACTTGAAAGGATTGAAGAACTTAAGGAAGAAAACTCAGATATAAGAGAAAAGATTGCTTTGATTGAAAGTAATGTTAGTAGCTTTATAAGTGAGATGGGAGGTTTGTTGGATTACTCAGAAGAAGCGGAAAAAACTACTGATAAAAGAAGGGCATCTGTTAAGAAAGGTAAGGTGGCAAAAAAGCCTAGAGGGCTTTTGTTTACTTTAGATTTAGGCAAAAATTAAACTTTTCCCTTTATATCAAGTAAATATAATAAAATAATTTTGCTTTCGATGTGAATATTGGTATATTAAAATCTATCAATAAGAGCTTTATATATTTCTACTATGTCTAAGAGATATATTTTTATATTCAGAAGTTTCATAATAATAATTGCTAGCAAAAAATCAGTTTTTCTTACAAAGAATATTTCTCAGACTATTTATATTTTCTTTATTTGAGATTTCTCTTCTAATAATTTTGTCATGAAGCTCACTCCTCTTTATGCATGCTAATCTCCAGTTTTCTATCACAATTTAATTATTGCAAAACTCTCAATCAGACTGCATCTGCTTTGTAATATATTTAATATATAAGAATAAAGTTGTTTCAGAATATTTACTTTAATAGTCTTTATTGTATTTCTTAAAGTAATAAATGAGAGGTCAGAAGCATCGCTTTTGTATTGGTTTTGATAGATTTTTAGAGTAAAAAATTTGATTTAAGCAAATGCTAAATTTTATCTCGCTTTTTATTTTGGTGTTGATAGATTACTTAAAGATAATTTCTCTTACAGCAAAAAGAAAAGCAAATACTATAATTTTCATACATGAAAGATATTTTAATTTTACACCTGAAAGCTAAAATATTATGACAAATTATATAAGTAATTAGATTTTATCTAATAAAAAGTTTATAATTTCAGCATTGCTATTACTAATCAACTTTATAATTTTAGATTTCGGCTCTTGTTTTCAACTTGTAAATAATATTAAATGTTTATATTAAAAAATATAACAGTAAATTACAGATATATTTATATATTTTTGTTGAGCATTCTACATTAACATGTTATCAAAATAAACTTTTAATAAATCTTTCTCTGTTACACATTTTAAAACTTTCCTTTTTATTACTTAAAAATCTAAACTAACTAATAAATCAGACTCGAAAATTAGTAAATATTTAATGTCAGACTTTGAATTTCAAGTAAGTCCAGGACTTCGAGGTGATAACGTTATATTAAATCATACTGTAGAGGATTTATACCATATAACTCGTGGCACGTTTAGAGAATTCTCTATGCAAGGCTACAACCCTCCATCTACAGCAATATCCTTGTATAGGGAACACAAGATTCCTGGGGACAAAAATAGAGACATATTCGCAAGTGTTACTAAAAGAGCAAAAGATCCTGCGCCTATCGCTTATGCTCTTGGTAATGAAAAACTTTTAAAGCAATTCTGGAATAAGGCAACTGGTGGTTTTCATACTTACAGGCGACATACATTTACTGAAGATGCGATTAAACGAAGCCAGAAATTACCAGGACCAGGAGCCTACTTAGATACAGGAAAAGAGGGTAATTCAAAAGATAAGAAATTTGCACTTGGGAAATTCAGGTAAGCATTACTCAGCAAAAGTAAAGCTGATAGTTTTATGTGCAACACTGAAGCTTTGTCTGAAGAAGTTCCTGCAGCTAATGCTTATTTTTCAACATTAGAAGACAGAGAGAAAGCTGTAAACTTTACATAGTATGCTCGAATAGAAAAAAAGGCGCCAACATTCAAATATATTCCTGATAAGAAGAAAGAACCGGAAAATAAAGCTATTGTTGGTCCAGGATATTTGTCAGAACTTGAAGCAAGTTTTGGAAAGAAGTCTTTAAGGAAAAAAACTCCTGATCCTGTATTTGGTAAGGAAAAACTTCAAAATACTTTTGATAAATATGCTGCAAGGAAAAAATACGTTCCTGGTGTTGGCAGTTATAAGGATACTGATAAAGCTTTTAAAAGTAATATAGTCTGGCACAAAGATAGAATGCCTTATATATCAAAAAGTGTTTTTAATAGATTTACTGAACAAGTGAGTAAAGATAAACAATGGGTGCCAGGTCCAGGTTCATATGATACTAGTGCGTATTCCAAAAAAAAGTAGTTTCAATTAATATTTTATCAATAAGAGTAATTTTTGTATAAAAAGAATAATTATCAGATGAATTTATTAAGCTTGGAGTAATATCAGCGGATAGTTACTTTCTTATGGAGGATATAGAATAGATGATGTAAGATATTAGGAGCTAATTTTAGATAAGCTAACTTATAATAATATATTATTATGAATAGGGTAAATAAATTAGAACTTATTATGAGATTTATATAGTTTCCTTAAATGCTGAAAGTGATATTATTAAAGAATGAAAAAATGCTCACTATATATTATTATGAATAGCGTAAATAAATTAGAACTTATTATGAGATTTATATAGTTTCCTTAAATGCTGAAAGTGATATTATTAAAGAATGAAAAAATGCTCACTCTAAATCTATTTGCAAGATTAAATAACAGTTTTGGAAGAAGAAGAATAAAATAGTTTATCTTTTTTTAAGTTCTTAGATCATATGTAACTGATTCATAAGTGCTTCTCACATAATAATTCTGAGTTATTTCAGAAACTGGATAAAAGAATAAAGAGTAAATTTTCGGGCTGGAGCAATATACAATAGATAGACTACGTTTTAATTTCAATTATAATTTCAATATATGAAGCCTTCTATTATCTGAAACGATTTATTCTCTTGTTGTTGTTCTAGATATAAAAGTAATAGTTTTTATATCCTCTATATATTTTTCAAAAGTTCTCAGTCCATACAATTTATTATATATTAATATGCTGAAATAATCCATATTTTCTTAATTTTCGCTTAAATACTAGCCAAAATACCTCTATATTTTGAGTGAGAGACTTAAAATCATTAGGATTTACAAAGTTTTTTGAGTGATGCACTATTTTATGCTCTTGAAAGTGCATTTTTGGAAGTATTTCTTTGATATTATCATTGCTTTCCAAGATTCACTTGAGATAATACTGCCAGAAAGTATCCACCTACGAATAAATAGTTAATCTTTTTCTATCAGGAATAAAATCTATAACATTTTGTATTATCTCCCTAGCAATACCTCAAATTACCCAATTTTCAGATTTCAAAACTCTTTCTCTATTATTCTTACTTCAACAACGTAAGATTCATCTATTTCTACAATGGCCCTTCTCCTCCTATTGTCAAAGAATGATTTTGAGCATATAAAATTGAAAATAAGCTTCTAAACTTACAAAACTAATTGCTTACAGTTGTGATGCTTAGCTCATGCTCGTATGCAACTGAAGTAACATTAATTTCAATATTCCACTCATTGATCATTAAAATAAGTGTGCGAAAAGGAATTCTTGAATTGAAAATAATGTATTTTCCGAAGAATCTAAGTCCTATGTTTGTTGTTGCTATAGCGATATTGTTCCTTTTTTCATTAAATTTGATAATTCCATTGCAACTATAGCAATCATCGGAGAGTTTAAAATTCAAAAATTTTTGCGTCAAGTAATGGCCTTTTTCTCAGTTATTGATTGATAAAATAATAGCTCTCATCTCATTTACAAGCAATTTTTTTTTAATACTAAATTTGGCCTATTTCGTCTTGGTTGCACAAGTTAATTTAATCGAAAATTACCATATTATTAGATGAAACAGAACAAATCTGTAAGTAGCTCTCGAAGAAAAGCTAGAAAAGCATACTTCACAGCTCCTTCCAGTGTTCGCAGAAAGCTCATGAGTGCTCATCTAGCTAAAGATCTCAAAGAAAAACATCAAGTAAGATCCATGCCAATTCGAAGAGGTGATGAAGTTATAGTCGTCAGAGGCCAAAACAAATCTCATGCAGGTAAAGTTATATCTGTCTATAGGCGTAGGTTCTGTATCCACATTGAGAGGTACACAAAAGAAAAAAGCAACGGGCAAACAGTTCCAGTCCCAGTCCACCCAAGCAATGTGTTCATAACAAAACTTAAAATGACTGAAGACCGAAAGAATCTCATAGAAAGAAAAGCTCAGAATAGAAAAGATAAAGGAAAATACTCAAAGAAAGATATCCAATCAGTAGACTAATAGCCTAGAATAAATGAATTATCAGAAACCTTGTAAGCTTATTCCACTACAAGTTCACTGCCCTTTTAGCACAGGGTCTTTTATTAGACTAATATCAAGAGATGAGAAGCGTATAAGATTAGGTAAAATAAAAAGAACCAAAAGTATTTTAGACACATGTGTTAAAAGCTTTTCTAGGCTTTATTATCAACCTATGGTCAGATTCACTTCTTTTCATCAAGAAAAGATCATAGGCAAAATTCGTATTCCCAGAATGCTCAAGCCAATAGATAAAAAGCTCAAGGTGATTGAAAATAACCCTGCTTATGTATCAAACACTGAGAATGAAGAAATTAGTAAAGAAGAGCAGTTATATTCAAAATCGGCACAAGAGGAAAATTTTAAAAGTTTGATGGAGACACCTGTGATCGAAGATAAGGATAATAAGAAAGGTAAGGATAAAAGCAAAAAGGAGGAGAAAAAAATTATGGAAAAAGTTCTGCAGTTTTATAAGAATTTGGTGGCGTATACTGAAAATAAACTTGTGATTGCAGTTTTATAAGAATTTGGTGGCGTATACTGAAAATAAACTTGTGGCAATAACGGATTTGGGGGTTTTAGTAGTCCATTCTTTGAATATTACAATTAAAGGTATTGAGAAGGGCTATGATATTCCAATACAGCATCTTAAATATGTGGTTTTTAACAGAATTGATATGATAAAAGGAATAATTGTTCAGAGTTTGCGAGTTGATAAGGAAATTAGATGGTTTTTATCAAAATTTGAAGGAATTAGTCAATACAAGACTATAAGTGAGAATTATCCTCATCAGATTATAGCTAAAATTGAGAATAAACCTGGGACTGTTCCTAAAAAAATTAAACGAATAACTTTTGAAACAAAATTGGCAAAGAGTCCTTATTCGTATACAAGTTGCATTATTCATAAAGGAGAAATTTGTATGCCTTTTATATCATTGAAGACTGAGGAGAGTGAAAAGATTGTCCCACTTTCTTTAGGAATGCTGAAGTATATACTTAAGCATATTAAGAATTGGGAACATCTTGCTCTTAATTACATAAATTCTTTCAAATTATAAGTTTCATGGCTAGTAATGACTTTTAGTAATATGCTTGCACAATTTTGATGGGATTAAAATTAAAAATTATGATTTGTTAGATGCGTTGAATATTTATGAAAAGTATAAACGAGCACTGGCCTGATCTTTTATCAGATTTGCACTGCTAGAAGTAGTTTTTTACAGTGAGAAACTTGAAGAGAAGCTTAAAAGATACACAAGAAAAGTGCAAGAAAAAATCGATACGCTGATAAAAAACTTTATAGAAAGCATGGAAACCACAAGAAAAGCTGTGATACAAGAGAAAACTTAATTTTACACAGAAGTTAGGTTCACACATGATAAACGATAAATCTTATACTAATACTGATGAACATCTGTATATCTATGATTATATTTAGTATATTATTTATAATGATGGAAGATTTTCACTATAGAAATAAGATATTTTTGTTAGTCCCTAGCCCTTGTTAAATATATACAGATAATTTCTAATTAAATAAGATTAAAGATTGTTTGAGACAATCTCAATTCTATAAGCTTACAATGCCAGCTATAGTATTCATAATTTTAATTATAATAAATTATACCCAAATATTTTCTTTTATATTTAAATCTTTATAATTCTTAAACTATACCTTAGCAAGCATATCTCTATATATTGAAAATACCTTTTAAATAATTTAAATATAACAATTACAAATTCAAACTCCTTTAAAAATATTGAATTTAATCAAAAACAGCATTAATCCCAGCATTCCTATACAAATTCAATATATAAACTAAACTTGCTTCAAAAAAAAAAAATTTCTATGATAAATATACTAAAAACTAGCTAAAATATTTAAATTATGCATTGGATATAAATATGAAACAGGTGTACGATAAGAAAAAGCCTGTGCCTTCGATTAAATATGAGCCACCGTCACGTTTGAATCCGAAATTACTAGCAGATCAGAGATCTCCGAAAGTCAAGAAAGGTGAAAACTCAACAATGCTAAAGTCTTTGTCACCAAAAGCTTCGCCTAAAGCCTTTCCTAACCTTATGCTTTCCCCATCCACAATGTACTCTTTTGAACACGATTCAGATCACATGCTATCTGAAAGGCCAACCTTGCATCAAGAACCGTTTATAGGAAGTAGTAAGATGAAGTCATTTGAAAACACTTTTCAAAGGAACCAAGACTCCTATCAAACGCAAGTGTATTATATGCAAGAATACATAAATTTCCTCAAACGTAAACTGCTTGCATTTGAAAATCAATCATCAGCCGGAGAAAGCCCATCAGAAACTCATAAACTCCAGCAAGAAATCAACTACCTCCACCAAATAATCCAAGAAAAAGACATAGAAGCTAGTAACTATCTCAATGAACTCTGCGAAAAACAAAGCCAGCTATTTGAATTGACAGACAAATTCAAAAAATACAATGAAAAAACTGATGATGAAGTCAATCTAAAAAAACGCATATCAGAAGAAACACTTATTGCTGAACAAGAGCTCAAAAGATATTATGAGAAAAAAATTGCTGACTTGGAAAATGCGCTTTTTCAAAGCAAAGCAAGTTTTGATAATAAAAGCCGTGAAGTTGAATTTTTTAAAAAAGAAATCCAGGGTTCGCAAAGGGAAATTAATGATGCTTCTGATCGTTTGATGGATAAAATTAGTGACTGTATTGAGAGAAATGATATGGAGTTTAAGAGAATGCAGGAAAAAGTGGAAATGTCGGAGAATAAACTATTTTCATTGATGAAAACTGTGAGGTTCCTTCAAACTTCAAGCTTGCATCCGAATAATAGTGTTTTGAAAGCTAAAGAATTGGAGATTACAGAGAAGTTTGAAAAGGAGATAGGAGAGAAAATAGTTATGATTGATAGTTTAACCAAAAAAATAGATAAAGCTACAGTAGAAAAAGAGCAACTATTTGAAAACATTGAAGATCTTCAGCGAAGTGTTAGCGTCCTCGAAAAAAAGCTCCAAGAAGAAATCTCTCTTCATGAATTCTCAAAAGCCCAAAACGATGAATCTCTACAGCAAATTGAGTGCTTAAACACAAAAATCCAGTCATTAGAAGATACACTTGCTGATCATATAGGGAATTTACAAGAAAAATCTCAAGAAATCAATCATAAATCTAACCATATCGAAGCTTTGAATACAATCATAGCCAGCAAAAAGGAAAAACTCACGAGAAAAAAAACTTTAATACAAGAAAGTAATAAGAAACAAGAAGAACTAATCCAGCATCATGAACTAAAAAATGAAGAATTTGAAGGAAAGCTCAATGATTTAATGCAAGATATTGAAAAGCATAAAGAAAAGATTGAAGAATTCAAAGTAAGTGAACTAGAAAAAGTTAGGGCGATAGGGAATTTGGACAAAATCGTGCTTGATAAAGTTGCAGAAATCGATGAGCTTAATGAAAAAATAAGAGATTTTCAGGGGAAACTCATAGTGGAAATCCAAGAAAATGAGCGATTAACAGAAGAACTAAAAGAAAAAATCCAATCAATTGAAAGCCTTAACCAAGAAAAGGGATTTTTGCAAGATGAGTTAAACGAAAAGAAAGAGAATCTAGATGAAAAAGCTAAGAAAAACGCTGAACTTGTCGTAGAAGTTGATGTACTCAAGCAAAAACTTGAAGATAAAGCTTTAGGACTGACCAAACTGGAAGGAATATTAGAAAGCCAGAACAAAAGCATAGAAAAGCTTGTTAAAACCAATAACTCCTTAAAAGAACAAGTTCACAAACATGAAACAAACAATAAATCCAGTGCTTCAGCCCTTATATCTTATCTATCAACATCATCTTCATCAATTCCTGTCCCTGAAAGCCAGCAATCTTTATTAGACTCTCTCAATGAGCATGAATTAGAATATGTTCAAACAATAATCAAACAAAATGAACAGCTTAAAAATTTCCATATTCAAAACAAAGAATACGCAGAAGCTATCGAGTCTTTACAAAATACCATAGACTTAACTAAAGAATCACATGAGCAAAAGTTTTCTTTAGCTATCACAGAAAAAGATAATACAATCAAACAACTTGAGGATAAAATGCTTATAGAAAATCAGAAATCCATAGAGATTCTTGAAGAAAAAGATATGAAAATCGAAGATATGACTCATGTGCTTGAAGAAGCTTCGTCTAAAATTGTAGCACTCGAGCTAGAGCTACAGAATTACAAAATTGCAAGTCTTAAGGATACAAACGAACTAAGTAAAGTGGTTTTTAATATGACTGAAGATAATAAAGTTTTGAGAATATCAGAAAGTAGGCTTAAAAAAGATATAGCAAATTTGACAAGTCAAAACTCAGACCTCCAAGAAAGAATTTCGAATTTCGACGCTGAATTCACAAGATTATCTAATGAAAACCTTGAACTTAGAAACAAACTTCAAGATTCAGATACAAAAAACCTTATCCATATACAAAAACAAGATAAAATCATCCAAGACCTTAATGAATCTTTGTATAAAGCAATAAAACAATCTGAAGACTTAGAATCCACTAAAAAACTCTTACAAGAAAGTCTTAAAACTTCAGCCAATGATAATGAAAATTACATACAAGAACTCCTTGAACATATTAAAAACCTTCAAAATGAAGTTAAAAGCTTACAAGAAATCAGCAATAAAAAATCTTTAGTTATTGAAAACCTAGAAACTAAAGTTTCTCAAATAAGCTTTAGGTTTAGTTTAGAAATACAAAGATATACACAAAAGCTATTAGAAAAAGATATAGAAACTAAAGATTTTATTAGAAAAGATCAGGAAATGGAATTGAAAAAAGCAGAACTAGTTAAAGAAATTGTTGAACTAAAAGAAAAAATAGTTGATTATGAGAAAAGTATTTTTAAAGTTGAAACAGACTTGAAAAACTCAAGAGAAAAAGCTACAATTTTGATAGGAAATGAAGAAAAAGCTAAAGAGAAAAATGCTGAGCTTATGAAAGAATTAGATGAAGATAAAAGAAATATAGAAGTGTTGAAAGGAAAAAATCTTAAATTGGATATGTCTGTGAAGGANATAGAAGTGTTGAAAGGAAAAAATCTTAAATTGGATATGTCTGTGAAGGAAATACAGAATACTTTGAGTCAGAAAGTTAAGAAACATCAAAATGATATGCTTGAAATGGAATCGCAGAGTGAAGAATATCAGAAGACAATAAAAGGACTTAAGGAGAATATAGAAAGTTTGCAAGATGAGATAAAAAAGATTAAAATTGGGTATATACAAAGCGAAGGAGTTTTGATACAGGAAAACTCAATGTTGAAGGAGAAAATTGAAGACCATCATACAAAAGAATCAAGTCTTACACGTGAAAACCTTNAAATACAGAATACTTTGAGTCAGAAAGTTAAGAAACATCAAAATGATATGCTTGAAATGGAATCTCAGAGTGAAGAATATCAGAAGACAATAAAAGGACTTAAAGAGAATATAGAAAGTTTGCAAGATGAGATAAAAAAGATTAAAATTGGGTATATACAAAGCGAAGGAATTTTGATACAGGAAAACTCAATGTTGAAGGAGAAAATTGAAGACCATCATACAAAAGAATCAAGTCTTACACGTGAAAACCTCGATTTACTAAAAATCAACTCAGAACTTAAGGCAAAACTCAATAGTTTTGATAGAAAACTTGTAACTTTTACTGAAGAAAATTGTGCCTTGCGTAAGAAAATCGATGAAAACGAATTTCAGAGCCAGCGGGCACGTCAAAAGCTTGAAAATACAATTTCTGATCTAGAACTAAGCCAGGAGTCCCTTAAAATCTCATTGAAATCTGAACTCCAGCTTCTAACAAGTGAAAAGCACAACATATCAAGTCAGTTATCATTAAAAGAAAGCCAACTTAGTAAATTGCTTATAGAAATAGAAGATTATAGAAGATCATTAGAAAAAGCAGCCTTAGAAAACCATAATCTCTCATCCAAGCTACAAAGACTAGCATGCAAACTATCTGAAACCGAAGAATCCTCTATAAAAACTATAGAAAACCTGCAAAAGCGACTAAAAGACCAGAAATCTGAACATATTAAAACCTTATCCAGCAAAAACTCCGAAGAAGTCCTTTCAGAGTCATTAAAAGAACTCAATCAAGACCTAGAAGAAAGTTTAGCCTCCTACAAAAACCAAGTAAAAAAACTAGAATCAACAATTTCCTCATTAGAAAACGAAAAAGAAACCCTTGCAGACCAAAACAAAACAATGGAAATCGACCTTAACTCATTAAAAAACTCCAAACAAACCTTAGAAGACACTCTGCTTAAGAAAAAATCCAAAATTCGTGAACTCTCATATAAAATCACAGATATCAAAGAACAATCTGACAAACAAACAGAAAATTTCGATGAAACTTTAAGATCAGAAAAGCGAAACTCACACAATTTAAGATTAGACATTGATAATTTAAGAGAAAAATTCGAAAGAATCATGGTAGAAAATGAGTCATTAAAAGTTAAAATATTAGAAGGGGAAAATCATATGAATAAAGCATGTTTAAGTATGGAAGAAGAGAGAAATGTTTATAAAGCAAGTGAAAAAAGAATGAGTAATGAGAATGACTTGCTTGGAAGGAAGAAAAAAGAGTTGATGGAAAATAATCAGGAACTCGAGGAGAAGTTGGAGAGTTTTAGGGTTGAAAATCAGGACTTTATTAAGAAAAATGAAGAGTTGAATAAAAAAGTGATTGTTTTGGAAAAGGAGTGCTATAAGGTTAAGTCTGAGTTTGCTAATGCTAATGAGGAATTGAAGAAAATACAAGAATTCAAGATACAGTTGGAAGGGTCGTTGAAGAACAGAGAAGAGTACATAGATGAACTTCAAGAAGCTAATAAGAATGCTGAGAAAAGCCTAAGGGAGAAAGATAAGATTGCTGAAAGGTTACAGAATACAGTGGATATGATGGAAGAACAAATAAGAGGACAGGAAGGGATTATTAAGCAACTAAAAACTGACTATTTCGAACTTGTTAGTAGTGTTTCTGCTTTAGAAGCTGAAGTGGATGCTAATGTATCCTTAAAACAAAAAATAGCTTCACTTGAATCATCAATAACAACATTATCATCATTAAACTCTGAGTTCAAGCAAGAAATAGAAAAAGTCCAAGCAGAAAAGCAAGAACTTGAAGAAACTTTTGCATTTAAGCTCCAAGATTTGACTAGGGAAAATGACAACTTGCAAGATATGCTTAAAAACCAAATGCTTGAACAAGATTTGATAGAAAAAAATCTTAAACATGAACAAGTAAGACTTGAAGGCGTTATAGACAAACTCAAGCTCAAAATCGAAGAAACCAAACAAGAACTTAATACAGTCCAGTTACAAAAAGCAGAAGCTGAAACTAAAAACCAATTATTTTTACAAGAATTCCCTGAAGAACAGCATGAGATGCTTAAAAAAGTTATACAGGATTTAAGCAACGGTGGACTTTTGCTTGAAAATAGCCAAGTGGATGAAAGGAATCTAGAAATACTCAAAATGAAGACCGAAAACGAAAGAGTTAGAGGTGAAGCAAGTGAAGCTCTACTTAAAAACATGGAAAGAGAAAGTGCTTTATCTAAAGAAATCAAAAGACTAAATGAGGATTTAAAAGTTATGATATTAACAGATGACAAAAGAGCTAAGGAAGTCTTAAAACTAAAGCAAAAACTTGGTGAGATTGAAGAGAAAAACAACCTTCTACAACTTCATATTCAAAAACTGTTTTCAGAGAAATCCTTAACTATTTCTAAACTTGAAGAGCTTTCAAACGCCCATTGTGTTTTAGTTGAAGAAAAAGATGTATTAATAAACTCATTAACCGAAGAAAAAGCTTCATTGAAAACTGCTTTAAATAAACTAACATCAGAAACTACTGTTGAAAAATCAGAACTAACAGCTGAAATAACAGAAAAAACAGGGGTTATTGAAAAAATAAGCGATGAAATCCAAGAACTAAGGTTGCAAAATGAGTCACAGACTAATGAAATAGAAGCTAATGCTGAGAAAATCAAAGAGCTTGAAAAGGAATTAGTAAAAGTTAATGAACTTTATAGAAAAGATATGGAAGAAATGAGAAGCATGGCAAATGAGCAAATTAGGGAAAATGAGGTAATATGCAAGGAGTCTAAAGAGATAATAGAAAGGCTAAATGATAAAGAAAATAGATTGAAAATAGCTGATGGAGAGGTTGAAAAGCTAAGTGTTGAAGTAGATGAGCTAAAGAGGGTAAATGAGCAATTAAAAATTAAAATTGAGAAAATGACGAAAATCATGAATGAGTCTTCATCTTTTGATATACATGAATTAAAAGAGAAAGTGATTGATTTGGAAACTCAATTAGTCCTTGCAGGTTTCCAAAGAGAAAAAGATGCTAAAGAAATCAAAACTCTTGAAGAACTCAACCTCCAACGCATAAACTCTTACAAAATCAACGTTCTCGAAGAAGAAGTTGGTATAAAAAAATCTGAAATCGATGAACTGATTGTCCAAAACCAGCGCCTGCAACATGAGCTTTACATCCTCAAAGAAAGTGTAGACAAAAAAGACAAAGTTATAGAAAAAATCATAGAACTTGACAGCATAGCAGGCATACTAGTATCCCTAAACTCAACTTCTCAAAGCACCACAAAAGACCTTAACGACTTAATCTCAAAAGCTCGTATCTGCAGACAAAAAATCAGAACTATCTGCCCAAACTACTTCAAAAACTAAATTTAGTATGAATAAGCTTTTAACTCAAATAAATACTATTTTTTTATTGACAATAAGATATATTAAAAGTTTATAAATTATATTAATAATGAACTCAGCTGTGGCTAATATGCTTAATAAACTACTTGGCGTGTGGATTCAAGACTTAAACTCAGAGCAGTTAAAATTATCAATATTTTCAGGGGTGATTGTCTTGAAAAACGTTCAGTTGAAATCTGACTTTCTAGATATCCTTGGGCTTCCTTTTCAAATGGTATGTGGGACTGTGGAGCTTATTGAAGTTAGGATTCCATGGTCTGCTCTTTATTCAAGCCCTTTGGATATAAGGATTGTGGGCGTATCTTTATTCCTTCGTCCGGTGCCAACTTCAAATTGGAGTGCTGATAAAGAAAAGTTAGCTCTAGACAAAACGCGCAAATACTACCTGGAGCACTTTGAAGTAATGAATCCTTATGATTTTGAACTGCAATCTGACGAAGGATTCTCTAGTAGTTTTGTCAGCAAACTTATAGACAATTTAAATTTAACAATACAAGATATTTATCTCAGATACGAAGACACTTTTACATCATATGAACCTTTTAGCATCGGAATTCACTGTCGTCAAGCTAGTACTTTCACTTGCAATAGTTTATGGGAACAAGGAGTACAAGCTCAAAATGCAATGTGCTACAAACTTTGTCAAATAAATGATTTATCTATATTCCTAGACTATGGTGATGGTATTGTTATTTTTCAACAATGGTTTGATGGCCATGTAGAAAATGCTTTAAAAGAATTGATCAAAGATGAAAACAATTATCGGATTTTCCATAAATATTTACTCGCCCCAATATCAGGTAAAATTGAAATTGTCATTAATAAGGATATGAATAATGGTCAAATTCCTCCTTTATCAATTAATATTGTTGGAGATAGTGGGAAAATGTTTTTATATGTACCATGTGTTGAGTTTTTACTTGCTGTAAATAAATTCGTTAATGAACATTTTTTATTTAAGAAATCTGTTGAAGATAAAATTGTTAGTAGGGATTTCGAGACTCATGAAATTTCTGTGTATAGGAATGCTTATATTGAATTTAGGATATTGAATTGTAAAGATGATGCACCTTATGAATTGAAAGAATCTTCTAGAAAATTGCTTGAGGAACTTGAAGAAGGCATTTCGATTGATGATATTAAAATTCATAGAAAACAAGCACTTACTGACTTAAGACTGAAAAAAGTGGAAACCCAGAAAAAAGAAGAAATCTCTAAAATCAACGAACAAAGCAAAAAACCTAACCTCGCTAAAAAAATCTTCCAAATCGTCATAAGGAAAAGCCGAGAAGATATCAACAAAGAAGAAGAGCAAAGAGCAGAGCAGCTAAAAAATGCTGAAAAAGACCTTGCAAGACTTGAAGTCAGAAGTTCAAGCATAGTTCGTGAGTTCTACAGAACTAAATCTAACAAACTTGAATTTCTCAAAGACACAATCCAACAATGCATTTCAATCAACATCGTAAACTTTGTTTTCAACCTCCTAGACGATCATCACGAGTATCTAAGTATAGAAATAAAATCATTACTTTTTGGTATTTATATGAGACTTGCAACCTACAAACTTAAAATAAAACTCTTAAAATCAACAATTTTAAACCAATTTTCAGAAAACTGCATCTATCCTTCTTTAGTAAAAAGTGGTCCATTTGAACTTGAATATGACACTTATAACGAAGTTTTTTTAAAAGTTTTTCTTGATGATTTAAAAGTTAATTTAGATCTAGACACCTTAACAACTGTATCAACAATACTCATAAATATTGCTAAAGAAAATGAAGTTTCTAGGAGTTCTATTGATTCGGATTCATTGTCTCAGAAAACAGAAGATGATAGTCCTTTTATGTTTAGATATATAAGAATTCTTATGGAAACTGGAGTTTCTAATACTTATGAACTAGATGTTTGTGTTAACAATTTAGCTTTAATTTTACCTTTAGATGCTAAAGATGAAGCTTCAGAAAATCTTATTACATCTTTTAGGAGTTTGACAATTAATACTGGTAAGCAAACTTTGGATAGGTTGAATTTTGATATTTATACTATGGAAATGAAAGGGTTTAAGGTTAGTATGATAAATTTACCGATTAGGAATAAAGAGTTTATATCCCCATTTGATTTAAAATTTGAAGTTTATGTGACTAAGATAAAACAATATACTAAAGCTGGGTATAGAGCGAAAGTTAGTTTGGATAAGATTGATCTTAATTTAAATGTAGTTCAGATTGAATTTTTGAAAAAAGTACAGAAACATGTAGCTAAGTTCACAGAAAAGACAAGTATTACTAGAGAAAATTCGATGAATTCAAGTGTGCAAAATGCAATCTCAGGGATGGATTCATTTATCCAGAGCCTTGATGAAGTTATTCAAACCAAATTTCACTTCGAACTCTCTGAACTGAATATATTTTTCTTAAACGATAAAGGTTCATTTCAATTTCATCTTCAGCAACTACTTCTAAAGCTTTTTTTCAACAAAGAAAAGCAATTGTTATTCAAATTGTGTATAGAAAAAATCGGTATTGCAGATCAAAACCCTTTTTCTGATAACATAAACATCCTCAGCATCCCATTTTACCACAAAAGAAACTCAGAGTTTGAAGATGCCAAACAAGAAAGTTACAGTCTTTATTCATCAGGAAAAATCATTCCTGGAGAAAACCTCTTGGATGTCTTAGTCAAATGCTCAGAAATGCAAATTTGCCTTACAAAAGAATTTATAGAAAAAGTTTTTGACTATATAAGTTCTTTAAATTTGCCACAACCAGCATCACATAAACTAATTCAACATGAAATTCTAATCCGAAAAGAAAAAAATTTAAACACAAGGTTTTCAATAAGCATCGAAAACTCAGAAATTTGCTACCCACAAATATTGAAAAAGAATTGGGCTGAGCTTTTAATAAAATTTTCTAGTACTATTATATATTCACAAAATGAACGTGTGTCTATAGAAACTAACCCTTTAAGAAATGAGTTTCATAAAAATGTTATTGATGGATTAGAAGAAGTTAATTTACAACTGTCAACTTTTATTGTTATGCTTAGAAATGAGGGTTTTGAGAAAAAAGTTAATGAGCCATGCCGGGTATGTGTGGACTATGAAAAAAAAACATCAGTTTCTGATATAAATATTAGTGTAAATACAAGAATTGAGTGTGTGAAATTAGATGTGGGGTTTAGGGATTTGGAGTATTTAAGGAAAATGAAGGAAGAGTGGATGAAAGTTTTTGAGAACCAAAAACAAAACCCAGATGAATCAACAGAATCATTTGTGGCGAATTATTTCTTCCATATAAACTCTATTGTTTTTATTGTCACAGAAGATACTTTACAAGAACCTTATCCACTTCTCTTACTAAACTTCGCCAATATGTTTATTACCAGTACAAAAAGCATTGAAAAATCTAACTCTTTAATATCGACCTGTATGACCAGTAATTACTATAATCACAAACTGAAAATATGGGAATCTTTAAGTGAGCCCTGTAAGTTTGTATTGAAATTTGACAACTCAAATAATGATAAGTCTTTTGTAAATTTCAGCAGCTCAGAAACTTTTAATGTGAATGTGACGAATTCAATGACAGAAACTTTAGGAACAGTTTATCAGAAAATCTATGAAGGTCCAGAAAACTGGGAACCAATGTATGAGTTTTTACCAGTTCATAGCAAAAACCTAGACTATATCATAGTAAATTCTTTAGGTGTTGATATGCTTATATGGCTTGATATCAAAAGTTCCCAACAAATCATCCTCAAGCATCAAGATAAACTTTTTATAAAATACTCTGATATAGAAAATCTATATTTCTTAAATCAGCACAATAGATTTTTTTCAAATAACAATATACATAAAATAAGTATATGTATACCAAGATTTCCAGCAGTATCAGGGATTATAATAGAAAACAATTCAAATGAGATTCTTGGGATGATATCAGCAACTAGTTCTTTGAGATGTAGAAAAGATACAGTTTTGACAGATAATGCAAGGGTTATAACGTTTTCTAATGATATTGCTATAATAAACAATACTGAAAACTCAGTGATTATTATTTATGATGGAGAAGAGTATATAGTAGAAGAGATTTTTGTTGTCCCAGTTAATTGGAATGTAGATAAAATTTGGTTGAAATGCTTAAATGGTCGGCATGGACTAGTACAAAAAGGATACCTTCAAGCTTATGAAGGGGTTTTTTATACAGTTGAGACTAAGAAAATAATATTTAAAGGACTCACTTATGAAGCTGCTTTTGTGATTGGCCCACCTTATAGTTTTATAAACAACCTTCCTTTTGATATAGACATTTTAATAGAAAACTGCACAAAGCAGCAAATATCTATAGGAGAAACCTGGGATTATTATTCAATTGGTATTAGTAATTTACTTATAACAATAAGCATTTATATAGGAGATTCAAATTGTCAAAGCGAGTTTTTTACTATTGATACTGGAAGTTTGAAGCTCATGATGGCAAATGATTATAATTGGCGTATACAAGTTAATATAAGCGATAATGGTAGCCCGAGTACTGAAATTGACTTTTGCTGTGAAAATCTTCTAGTAAACTGCACTGATTTTGATCTGGCTTTAGGGAAAATAACCTTACCCAAACATATGATAGGCTTTATGGCCCATACAAAGAAAAGTAATATGCGAATACAAAGTATTGGAGAAAACCTTTCTGAAGTTAGTGACGAATTTAATATAAATACAATCGGCTTAGCAGCATGTATATCATTAAAAATTCATAAAGGTAAAGAAAAACAGCTGCTTATAGGTTTGCATATCTCCCAGAATAATATTGGCAAAAGCAATGGGAAAATGATTAAGTTTTTACCAAGATACGTTGTGAGTAATCAACTTGGGATCCCAATTTACATAAGGCAATTTAGTAAAAGACATACTTTTACAGAAGAAATCCTTCAAACTGATCAACTTGCGTATTTAAACCTAACCAATTACCAAACTTCAAGTGCGGTTCAGATCTCAGAAAACCTTAAAGACTGGTCGAACCCATTCCCAGTTAACAACATTGACGACTTTCAGATAAAATTCCGAGCTGAGGAAAAAGAAAAACCGCACAAGAAAAACCTTTTTGAAATTGACCGTCATTGGTATTTACCAAGTCATAAAAACAACTTTTATTACTATGTAAGGGTTACTGTTTATACTGATAATCAAGCTAGTTTGAATATTCTGTTTAGAAACCCTGAAGTTCCTGATTATAAAATTCTTAACAATACTCGTGTGCCTATGCTAGTAAAACAACAAAAATGCAAAGGTGAGAAATCAGAAATTTTACCTGGAGATTATGTCCCATGGGTATTTGAAAACTGTATTCGTAGTAACAAAAAAATCACTATTAAAATGCAGGAATATAAAGGCACATATTCATTTGAAAAAGTTAAAGAGCGGTATAAAAACATAGGAATATATTCTGTTAAACAATATAGCTCAGGGAACACAAGGATTCTTGAAGTCTTACAAGAGAGGTCTGAAGAAAAAGTCATTGAGTTGAACTGTTTTGGGATTCAGTCAGACAATCGTATTTATAAATACAATCTGTGTTTTAAAAGCATAAATTTTTCTATTTTTGATGAGCAAAACGATGAAAAAGCACTTCTTTCTTTTGAAGATGTAGAATTTAAATATAAATGTCATGAAAAGCGTTTTGTTAGCCAGACAACTTATTATTCGAATTCAAATCTTATTATTGGGTCATTTCAATTTGATAATATGGAAATTAATCCTTTATTATTTCCTGTTATTATATATAGGTCGACTGTAGATGATGAAACACCTTTTTTGCAGTTTAAGTTTAAGAGAGAAATTTCAAATAGCACTAATTTGAAGTATAGTACACCTAAAGATTTAGTAACACTTTTTGATTTACAGATACAGCCTATGAACTTTAATGTAAATCATGAGGTTCTTATTAGTCTTTTTAATATACAAAGGAATTTAATGAAAAGCTTTTATAAGAAAATGTATGAAGCTAGTCCTTTGATAAGGAGAAATATTGGGATTAGTGCTGATTATGAACTACCAGAATTACAGGAAGAAGTTATGAAGACGTATTTTAGGCTTATAAGGGTTCAGTCACTTGAAATGAAACTTACTTTCAGGAAGCCGAAATCTTCGATTATTATGCAGAACTCCTCACCTTTACTTAGATCAATCTCAAATAACTTCCTTGACTTCGCTGGCATTACAGAATCCCCTCTAAACTTTAATCAAATAATAATCCACAACAGTTTCCAAAATCGCTATTCAGTATTCTGGGCAATAATGGCAAACTACACCAAACAAGCTTTATATCAATTTTATAGAATTCTTGGGGCAAGTGCAATAATTGGTAACCCAATAGGTTTAATGGATAAACTTGGAACCGGGGTATTTGAGTTTATATCTCAGCCAGCTAAAGGTCTTCTTGTAAGCCCAGAAGCATTTTTAAAAGGAATTAAAAAAGGAACTCAATGTTTGGTTTCAAATGTAGTTTCAGGAGGTTTTGGTTCTGTAGCAAACATAACAGGTTCTCTATATAATGTTATAAGCGAAGAGTATAGTAACTCAACTTCTCTATATAAAGACCTTGGGCTTATAGATTTAAGTCTTGGGTTTAAAGGAATTGCCTACAAACCATATGAAGGACTTAAAGAAAAAGGACTAGTAGGCTTTGCTAAAGGGATATCAGCAGGGATCTGGGGAGCTTCAATAGCTCCTTTTGCCGCTGTTTTACATTTATCCCATACAATTACTAGCAAAGTTGCTGAAGAAGCTAAAAAAATCGATCAGTCTAAAGGAGCATCTCAAAGAAAAAGATACCCAAGATATAATTACAAGAACAAAATTATATTTCCTTATAATC
The DNA here is from genome assembly GCA_001970955.1 of Stentor coeruleus. Classification (NCBI taxonomy): domain Eukaryota; phylum Ciliophora; class Heterotrichea; order Heterotrichida; family Stentoridae; genus Stentor; species Stentor coeruleus. The sequence continues at coordinate 31,364 of MPUH01000498.1, forward strand.
AGCGCACAGCTAAACTATATAATTTGATTTACCTACTAAAAGAGCTCCAGAGTACAGATGTTAAGTTTTTTATTGAGTTTAAAAATGAGGATATTATAGTTACAGGGACACATATTTTGGTTATTGCAGATACACAAATAGTTAAAAAAATTAGAAAAGATGCTGTTGTGGATAAGGAAATACATTATTATAAAAATAAGTATATACTGTTACTTAAATCAGAAAAGAAGAGAATATACTTGAGCAGCAAAAAACGCATGCCTGTATTTAAGGTGTTTTACGCATTGGAAGCATAGTTATGGTAATTTTTAAAAAAATTATGTTAAATTATATAGTCTGATTGTATATAGATTAAAAAATGATTTTATGAAAGATTTATATTTTGTTATAATGTTTATGATGTATATATCATAGCAGGATATAATTGTTAATATCTTTTAAAAATATTAGTCCTTGTATCTATTGGTGGAAGGCTTCTAATAGCTTTAGGGCTATTTTCTGTATAGCTTACTTGCTGGTAAGGTTCATAATTTCGAAAATCTAAAACAGGTCTATTAATATTCCTTATTTCCGGGGACATTTGCCCTTTAGACATACTTAATGGAAACTGGTAATTTTTTTTATTGGAACCATAAGAATTGATTTCTGGATTTTCGTACTTTTTTGGGGTTACTGAACGAGATTTCCTTTGGCGATTGTAAGTTTCATTGAATTTTTGCTGATATTCTAAATGCTTTTTGTATTCTAAGGCTCTATCGAAATTTATTTTACGTTCTTGGAGCTCAACATCTCGTAATGCTATAATTTTTTGAAGCCTTTCTTTGATTTCTCGCTGTTTTTCCAGAATATCATCTATTTTCTTACGTTCTTTTTCTTTAATTTGCTCATCTAATTCCTTGTAATGGTTTTTATAAATATCTTCACAGGTTTTTGCATTGTAAGCTGATTGTGCTACAATATCGTGGATTACAGGTGAAAATGTTGGCTTTTGGTTAGGCTTTTTTAATGATTCTTTTAGGGTGTTTAATTGCTGCTCCTTATCGCTTAAAAGCTGTTTGAGAATTTCTACTTGCTCGTAATTGTTTGTGTTTTCCCGAGGAACTATTTCTAGCTCAGGTTTAAATCGCATCTTAGCATAAAAAGGAGAATAGTACATCCCTACTCCAGATTCCATGTTTTTATAGATGTTGAAGTGCTTGCGGCCTGTTATTATAGTTGCCATTGTATTTATTATACTAATTTTTCTATTTGAACTTATAAATGCTTAAAATTTGAAAACAAAATCTATCACTGTAAAGATAAAGGAGAGTATACTGTTTCTAATATTTTAAAAAGAATTTCTAGTTAGAAATGCTTTAATATCTCTGAGTATTTCAAGTCGAAGTCAATAATATTTAAAGTTTATCCAGAATCACAATATCAATTTCTAGCAAAAACGAGAAAAAGTATTATTATAATCAGTAGGAAGATAAAAATTAAATGAGATGAGTTAAAAAAATAATTTAATTCTTCAATGCTATCAAAAAATAATATGCCAATATATTAATATCATCATTAGTAATAAAGTTTTATCCTTATTGTTATATACGAAAAAAACAAATCAAAAATTTTATAAATAAAAAGTATTAATTACTTTACAGTATGATTTAGAATAATTATTTAATCTTTTTTATAAAACAGTATTTTTTTCCTTTCTTTAATATCAAATCCAAGTTATAAGCTGAAGCATAAAATAAAATCATCTGTATATATCGCAAAACTAAAGTGATATATATGCAATTAATTTAATATATTAGTTTATTAAAGAAGATATAAGGATTATTTATATTATAAACAATTATTTATTACGAAATCTGAATTCTATTTAAGAAGATTTTGCAGATTACTTGCAAAAAAACTTGATAAATTAACCGTAATGAGCATCGACTTGGAGGCGAATAAAGTTTTGTGCTGAGATATAAATTAAATTTTATTTAAGAAATCTGATAGTAAAACAGTTGAAGAATAAATATATTGATAAATAATAAGCATTTTAATATATTTCGAAAATTAAAAGCATGCATAAAAAATAGTAAATAACTTATAATCTATCTATCTATCTATCATGAACTTAATCAAAATAAAGCACACAATGTTCCCAACATCCCAAGCGAAATTCAATAAGCAAAACCCATAAAAGAAATGTTTGTCTAACTAAAACTTACGATCAGCTAGGTGTAAAACCCAAATTTTCACATCTTTCCAGCATTCATAGCTGCAATTAATATTCATATACTTCATACTCCCCCTAAAAGGTATCTCAAAAGGAATGAAATACCTACTAATAACAGACATTACCGCAACCAAAACAATTGACAACTCAATTGAATTCCAAGGTAGTCCATCATTAAGATAAGCACATAAAGGTATGAACCAAAGATGATGTGTAGCTGTGACAATACGTGGCCAAGTTGTCTGTGGCCATGTTATATATTTAGCAACACCTATACCAAACTTGCCCATTGTAATATAAGTAGCAATATCAACCCACCACATACTCTGATCTAAAGCTATAGAAACAACACATGCTCCAACAATATCACGTTTACCTAGAAATGCTCCAAGAGAAGAAAGAACCAAGCTGACATTACATTGCCAAAACATATCATAGACAGCAATTTGACCTAAATAAAACTTACGCTCTCCAATATATCGACTGAAAAATAAAATCAGTGTGTATATGAATAACCATGTACCTAATATTAATTGTTTTGTAGTTGGATAGTAGTTACTTGGATTGCTAAAATAGACTAGGATTGCTGAACAAAAGATGATCATGAAAATGTATGAAAGGAATGAGTGAAGTTCTCCTTGATGCTTTGGGTCTTCAGGACCATCACTTAGGAAATAGAGGAAGGTGCTTTTGAACCAGCTTTTTGGAGGTGGTAAAGGTTGAGTTTTTGAAGCCTGTGGAGTTATTTTTCGCTTCATTTATTACAAGTTTTATTAGTTACTATTCTCACATGTGTTTATTTACGTAATTACTAAAGCTAGTATTTAAGATTTTACAATAATAAATGACTAAGTTTAATATGAAGTTTATCAAAATAGTGTAAAAAAAAAGCTAATTTTTAATAATATGATTTAAAGCCATCATATAAGCCTATAAACTTTTAGAAATATAGAATGTTACTATTCTACTGTAACTACTTTTGCCAGGTTTCTAGGGTGGTCAGGGTCTAAAGCTCTGGCAATACTTAAATAATACGCAAGTAGTTGCATGGGTAGCAAAGCAAGTAAAGCAGTTAAGTCTCCATTTTCTTCAATATTCAAAACAGTATCAGGCTTCTTACTACAAGTTATCAACTTAGAGTCAGGAGTTATCACAATAGTTCTTGCCCCTCTGTCAATCAAAACTTCAAGTATTTTGTTCATTTTTATTTTCTCCTCATCATCTAAAATAATCAAAATCGCTGGTGTTCCATTAGAAATAAGCCCATAAGGACCAGTTTTTTCCTCTCCTCCAGCATATCCTTCAGTATGTAATTGAGAGAGTTCCTTGATTTTCAAAGCTCCTTCTTTAGCTATAGACTCCGAAATCCCTCTGCCAATAATATACAAATTTTCTGAGTTTTTCAGCTCCTGAGCAAGTTTTCTTAAAGGGGCTTTGTTCTGAGCGATAACTGAGCCAACTTGCATAGGGAGTTTTATAAGCGAACTTATAAGTTTTTTCCTTTTTTCACTATCTTCAGGATGAATATGTGATGAAAGCCATAAAGATATTTCAGCTAAAATCACACAAGAGTTCATAAAAGACTTAGTTGAAGCTACAGCAATTTCTCTACCAGAATTCATATAAACCCCATGTCCTGTAAGTCTAGCTAGTTGAGAACTTACAACATTTACTATAGAAATCCCAGTTACCCCTTTATTAATGATTTTTGACATTGGGGTTACTACATCCCTTGTTTCTCCAGACTGACTTATAGCTATAACTCCAGGTTTAAATCTTGGTAGACTATCTTCATTCATTTCTGATCCATCAATAGTTTGTACAGTATTCATAACCCTGAAATTCTTCATTAAATACTCTCCAAATAAACATGCATGTAAAGAAGTACCACAGCCCATAAGAATTAAATTCTTCACATCCAAAAATTTATCTTTGATTTCTTCAATACCCCCAAGCCTTGCACTATCTATTTTCAGCCTAGCACCAAAATTCATAGCTCTGGATATAGACTCAGGCTGTTCTTCAATTTCTTTTAAAGTCCAATGTGTATAATTTCCAAGAGATACAGTTGACACATCTTCTACTGTTCTAATTTTCGAAGCTTCGATCTTATCTTTTTTTGGGTCGATTTTGAATATCTGGTTATCTTCTAAAGAAATATATTTTTTCGTGTACCTGAAAAATGCTGAAGGTTCACTTCCAATAAACATTTCTTTATTCCCAATACCAATAAGCATAGGACTACCACGTCTAGCAACAATAATCTGATCAGGGTCATCTTTACTTATAACTGCTAAGCCCCAAGTCCCATTAAGTTTTTCTAATGTTAATCTTGTGGCTAGTTTTAAAGAATGCCCTTCATCTAAATAATATCCAATCATTAAAGCTATGAGTTCAGTATCAGTTTGTGATTTGGGGATGATTTTTTTCTGTTTGAAGAAATCATAGATTTCATTAGTGTTTGTTATTGTACCGTTATGAACTATGGCCACTCTATTTTTATTGTCTGTATGAGGATGTGCATTTAAATCAGTTTTACCTCCATGAGTTGCCCAGCGAGTATGGCCTAAGCCCAGGTTGCAGTTAGCGTGTTTTGGTAGGATATCATTTTTTAGTCTGTTTAAAGCATCAGAATTACTGTTTTGGCTACTTGCGTATTTAGTAAGACTGAGTTCTTGATCTTTGTAGGTAACTATTCCAGCTGAGTCGTAGCCACGATTTTGCATTTCTTCAAGACCCTGAATTATAACCTCAGCTGCAATGTTCCGTTCACCAATGTACCCTATTATTCCACAAGAGTTTAAGTACTCACGGTTGTAAAGATAGACACTGGCGCTTGCTAATATGGCACCTTTTATAAGGTTGCTGAAATATTGGCTGTGTGCTTCTTGGCTGGATCGGAAGATGTTTCTAATAAACATGTACATATGTATAAACCATTGTTTTAGCTTATGATTTAGTGGTTAATAGTTTTGAATATACTCTATCAGGATAATATAGTTATCAAAAGGATTAGTAAATGCGATCTTGTAAGAAAAAAATTATAAGATTTATACATGCACTTAAGCCATTTATTTGAATATCAAACTATGCTGTTAAATAAATATAAATTAGAAGAGATAATAGTTCATAGGCCATAATTTGTGAAATTTTTCGCTTTTTCAGCTTCCTTCGTTTCCTCTAAATCATAATCACATTTTGCTAAAATTTTATATTTAATTATTTAAAATTAGAATCCTGTTCTAAGTTATCAACCATAAGGATAAAATTCCACAAAAAATACCAAATATAAATATACACTACTTTATATTTTTAGGACTATTTTGCATGCGTAAATCCTTTAAAAACTTAAGTTTAGTAAATTAACATATTCAAATTTACGATAATAAAAATTATTATCTGCAAAAAGCCTAAAAATCACATAGATCTTATTACTTAGTCAATCATACGAAAAATATGTATTTTTTTTTCAATACCAAAATACATACAATATAATTATAGCAAATACCATTATTTTTAAAACAAATTTTATCTTACACATTATTATCTTAACATAAACATCCTCAAAAGTAAAAAAAAACACCAAAATTCTATCTATAAGTAAAAATGGACAACCTACCAGATGAAATAATCCGAAGCATACTTTTATATCTACCAATCCCAAGTATCTTCTTATCTTTATCCCTTGTTTCAAAAAAATACAATGAACTTTCTCATGAGCAATACTCCCTAACCCAAATTATTTCTATACTAATAAACACAAAAGTTCCAATAAACCTAAACTCATCAAGTCTTATTCCACTCATAAGTAAAATTTACAAACAAGATTATTTAGAAAGACTAAATTTTTCAGGTTTTGGCACTACAGGAGGTATGGATGGTGAATCTTTCGTTTATTGGGTTGGGAATCTTTTTGCTTATAACGCAGCTCCTTATTGTTCTAATCTTGGAAAAAATGTTAATTGTGTTGGAATATTATCTTCTGACCTTCAGGCTAACTCTTTATTAGAAAGTTGCAAAAAGAAAATCCTTTATTTGCTTGAGTCTTTAGATTTGCTTAAAAATAGGGTTTTTCCTAGATGGAAAACCAAAGATGAGCTTCTAGCAGAAGAGGAGCAGTTGTTTATAGAACTTTATCAGCAGGATCCTGGACAATTATTTGTAGGAGAGCATTTAAAACGAGAGGAAATTCAAAGAATATATGAAGTTGTTAATAAAAACAGGGAAGGGTTTAAGAAAGTCCTTAGCGGTAAGGNATTCAAAGAATATATGAAGTTGTTAATAAAAACAGGGAAGGGTTTAAGAAAGTTCTTAGCGGTAAGGGAAGTAATGTTATGGTACAAGGAATGATACATAGAAAATTTGAGGAAATAGATAAAATTGCTTATATAAGAGAAGTTGAAGTCAATAGAGATGGAAGTTTTTCATGCTCTGTGAGGACTTTTATTCTCTTAGTAAGTGATGTTTATATTGATATTGATTNCCTTAGCGGTAAGGGAAGTAATATTATGGTACAAGGAATGATACATAGAAAATTTGAGGAAATAGATAAAATTGCTTATATAAGAGAAGTTGAAGTCAATAGAGATGGGAGTTTTTCATGCTCTGTGAGGACTTTTATTCTCTTAGTAAGTGATGTTTATATTGATATTGATTCAGATTCTTTCTATATATACAACAATATAGATTCTTTTTCAGCATTAAAAGCTTTTATTAAAGCATATCCTCGCTATACATCANTCAGATTCTTTCTATATATACAACAATATAGATTCTTTTTCAGCATTAAAAGCTTTTATTAAAGCATATCCTCGCTATACATCAAAAGAATCATTTGTTTCTGGAAGACTCTTAGATTACTATATTTTCGGGAGGACTTACGACACTTTACGTCCAATAGTCTGGGGTCAATTTAGAAATACTCAAAAACTTGAAGCCTCTTTTCGATTAGATGATCCAGTTTCAGGTAGATACATTTATGCATTACTTATTGATAGTTTTAACTTTATAGAAAATTATCAAGATGAAAATATCGAACCAAACATAGATATCACATATGTTGGGGCAATAGGCTTTGAGATAAAAACTAAATAGGTTATAAAAAGAATATAATAAATCAAATACAAATTAATAATATCATGTAAGAAAACTATCTAATTTAACTATAAAATATTATTGCAAATTCCTAAACTCAGATTTCAAAGTCCAAGAAGAGTTTTTTCGTGTAGCAATTTCTCTTAGTACATCTCTTGTCAAAAATTTATCAAATGGAGTTAATTCTTCTTCCATAATCTTCAACACTTGAGTTGATGTCAATGTCCCCTGATAATTTCTAAATCCTTCTAACAAGTTTTCTGCTATAATCACTTCAATTCTTTTGTTTTTATCTAACTTTTTAACTATTGAGTTCTTATTAGCCAGAAGTATATCTCTAATTTTTCCATTTCCTATATTACCTGATGTAACTTTAAAGGTTCTTTGGGATATTGGGTGTGACATCAACAAACAATCTCGAGCTTTTTTTGCAAGTCTAAATAATCCTTACTCTTGAGCATGTTGCCTCATTCTTTGTAACTCACCAATCCTACACATATCCCCATCAGCAAGTACCCTTTTTTCCTCATATTCCCTAGTATTATTCGCAAGAATCATATCTATCAATTTATCATCCTTTTGTCTTTTCTGTGGTAGATTTTCAGCATCAACTATATCAAAATTCTCAGGTTTCGGAGGAATTTCAAATAGTTTCCAAAGCTCTTTCCCATTAAAAAACTTCTTCTGATCTGGGCATTGCAATATCTAAATTACTCTTACTTTATTAGCCAGATACAGTTTGAAAATTTGCCTATTGTATATTTTTTCCTCTATTGTATCTTTTGTAAGAAATCTATATATTATAATATTCTCTGTTTGTCCTATACGTAAAGCACGTTCTTTAGCTTGAGAATCATTCATTGGATTCCAATCTGGGTCTAATAATATAACCCTTGTAGCTTTTGGAAGATTAATCCCTAATCCTCCAACTTTTGTTGTCAGAAGCAAAACTTTAATTTCTCCATTGTTGAACTTGTCGATTTCTGGTAATCGTCGGGAAACTTCTAAGTCTCCATCAATTCTTCCATAACTCATACCTAATTCTTTAACTTTGTTTTCAGCGATTGTGAGCATTTTTTTATACTGAGAAAAAAGCAAAACACTCTGTCCTTCATTGTTCCAGAGGTCTAAAATTGCATCAAGAATCCGGATTTTCCCTGACTCTACCTTTTCTGGATTGAAGCCGAGTTTGTTTATAATATCTTGTTTTAACATACAAGGATGATTACAAATAAACCTAAGGTCTTTAATCCAAACAAAGCTTTCGAAATCTTTGTATGTGGTTTTGACTATTTTTTCTATATAATCTCTATAAACTTCCCATTGGGATTCCTCAAGTTCGCAATATAATATTTTTTCTGTATGTTTGGGGATTCCTATATTAACATCTTTTTTAGTTCTTCTAAGCATATATGGGTTTATAAGATTCCTTAATTGAACTGCACATTGATAACCAACTTCAACTTCAAGTTCATTAGTCCTTGCCAAACCAGCTTTTGTTATAGGAATAGAAAATTCTCTTTCAAAAACATCTAATGTCCCAAGTAATCCTGGGCATAAAAAATCAAAAAGGCTCCAAAGCTCGATAAGTGAATTTTGTATAGGAGTCCCACTAAGGATTAGTCTATGAAAATTTCTAAACTCTTTGCAAAACTTAGTCAATTCCGCTTCAGGGTTTTTAATCTTATGACCTTCATCCAAAATAACATAAAACCACTTGTTTTTACTTAATAATTTATGTTCTTTGTGTAAAATCTCATATGTTATAAGCAATATTCCATATGGATATGTGAAAATACACTTAATCATAGCTTTTCGCTTGGTTTTGAATTCATTTACCCCAAGTCCAGGCGCCCATATGCTCAACTCTTTTTTCCATTGGCCTATAAGTGTTGCTGGGCAGATTATTAACACAGGACCTGTGAAATGGTCAGAGTCTTTTAAACTTTGTAGAAATGTTGAGACCATAACTGTTTTGCCAAGACCCATTTCATCTCCTAATAAACCCCCTGTTGACTTTTTATGTTTCGAATATAACCATTCAAGTCCAATTTTCTGATATGGAAGTAGTTTTTCCCAAGTACTTTGAGGGATTTTAAGATTGTTGTCGATAGTGACAAATTCAGTATCTGTGCTTATTACTGACAAGTTCTGATTAAAAGTTTCACCAAGAAAAATTTCGTCATTTTGAGTTGTTGCAAGACCTTTGCTTATTCTTTTGAGTTTTCTGTTTATTTTTTGGAGTTCTTGTTGCATGGAATCATCTGCATCTGAGAACTTTTCTAGGAAAATTTTCTGAGCTATCAAGTCTTCAAGTATTTTGCTTTCTCTGTTCATTGCTTCTTGAACTACGTTTCTTTCAGCATCTTCTACATCAATTGTAGGGAAATAGTTTGGCGATTCACTAAACATATTTATATGCTTTTTTAGTATATTTTGCTAATTTAATATGATTTCCATTATTAAATTAAAACTATGACTAATAAGCATATACATTTGTAATAAAAATGAGTATTTTTTATATAGGGTTCCTAAGGGCTAAGAGGACTTCTCGGAGCTTAGCCAAATCTTCCATGCTGCCTTTAAGCTCGATTTTCTGCTGCTGGAAGCCAATGTTATCATCCACATAGTAAATAACTAATTTGTCGCCATCGAACTTTATCACAGAAATCGATAGAATCCTCAATTGCCACCTAGCTTTATTCTCTTCAACAACTGCACAAAGTACTCTTTTAGATGTGACAACAATAACTGAATTGTTTATAGTAATATGAAATCTAATACCTTCACTTAAATATTTACCCATTTCAACTGTTGATAACACATATTGACCAACAGATTCAGAATAAGAATAAATTGAAATAACACTACTAGCCAAAAATGATCTTGGTGGACGTTTTCTTTTAAGGAAATGAGGTTGTTGGACAGCATCACGAATATTATTAGCTGTAGAACTAGCAACACTTACCGCAAGGTTAGGTAAAAGGAGCCCCATTCTAACTGTAGACATAAAAAGATTTGACACAATACTTCTTTCTTGGTTTTCATTAAGAATCATAGTATTCATTCCATGTTTAAAAGACTCAAAAAGCTTGTACATTGAATTTGAAGCCCCAAAAATGCTGTGGTTAAAGAAACTTGTCATACCTTTCAAGAGACCTTTTGCTGAGAATTCTCCAGAAAATGTTAGCAAGTCAATCAAACCTACCCTTAGATGAGTTAAAAGCTCATTAGGGTTGCCGAGAACATCTGATGATGCTAAAATGCTGATAATTTGACTTTTGCATTGGTTTTTATAAAAGGAAGATAAATCGTGTTTAAGCCTAGTGACCGTAAGATGACGATGCTCAAGCTTTAAAGGACTAAAAGCAAGGCGCACATTGCCAATATTCCCAAATATAATAAAAATCATCCCAAGAGAATTGACTATCTCATTACTTTTGTACATATACGGCATAGAGACGAATGATATATTTAGTTGAATTTCACTTAGAAATAGTTTATCGAAGTAGTACTGCTGAAAAGCTTTTTTCTCATTTTCAACATCTTTTGAAAAAATCTTCACAACTCTTACAGGAGAAAGAATTTCATTTATATCCCTACCAAACTCAATTAAATTTTCCAATATCCACCCATCTATTCTTATATCTACAGGAGCAACCATGACCTTTAAATATTTATAATAATCCACTTCTTGTATTGAATACTATGTAAAAATTACCACATTGTTACGTTTTTTAAACTTAATCCTTATAAGATTCCCACTATTATCAATCATATTCAAAAGTATTGGGTTCAAAGCTTTGTATATCTGATTGTCGATTTGTCCTGATTTTATAGAAAAATCCCCATGGATTTCTGAGGAACTTTTATCCAATTGGCATCTTACATCAGTAAAACTGGCATAAATGATTTCTTCAGGCTTGGAATTTATTAAAGATATCCCTAGACAGTCCATAATAATACTAATGCTAAGATCATCTGAATTAGACTCGCGGTTGTTTTTGATATCATCTTCTTCTTTAAGATCGTGTCTAAAAATAAGGACTTTTGTGCTTCCTGAGTTTGTAACTTCAACATATAAAGGATGTGATGGATGTGATCCATGAGGTTTAAGATAGATTGGCTTGCTAACTTTTTGTCTTTCAAACTTAAACTTCCCTAATGATAATGAAGAAGACATTCCAGGTCCTGTAATTGAAGCTACAAGAACTTTTTTTAGCATAGGTTCATCCCATGCATAACCACAGACCTCAAATGGTTTTAAAATTTTCTCAGGAACTTTAGCTTTAAGTTGCTGTAAGACTAAAGTTTCCATAGATAAATTCTCAATTCTATATGGAGGCATATGAGATATATCTTGGAGTATTACATGTAAAGTATTTTCTTCTAAAGTCATGGTTATATGAACAAATACTTCTTCATGAGTATGAGAATTTCTAACTCTTATAACTAAATCATCTGGACATTCAATAAAAAATGCTCCTGACCACTGCCAGCCATAGTCATCTATACGTAAACATACTGATCTATTTTTATTAGAATCCGGCCAGTGAAAAGCAGATCTTTCATTTGGTATAAGTCTGCAAACTCCGTTAAAATCCTGATCAGGCTCATGTTGTGATATTAAAAGTGCTTTGACCATTTTGTTGATCATAACAAAACGTGGGGTAAATCTGATTATCTTAGTTCTTGAATAAGGTTGTTCAGCAATATTCATTGTCATAGCCACTTCATATATACATTTTCTTTTAAGTTTTGTAGCTTCTAAAGCTTTAATACTATGTTCTGAACTAGCTAAAATAGTTTTACTCTCATTGCCTGTAAGTTTGAAAACTTTAGACCAATGAGAATTTGCTAGTTTTATAGACACAGTTCCAGCTACTGGGTCATTAACATCGCTACTAAACATACGAATTGTCCCTTGGCCTTCATCAATTATTTCATCATCTTCAAGTAAGCAGCTTAAGCCAAGTTTTTTAGATTCTGTATATTTCATCCATGGTTTAACTGTTTCTTCTTCAATATCTATTTTTTCTCCATAAACAGCAAACATAGACTGAGTCAAACCTTTTTTCTTTTCTGAGCGTTCTTCAAGATAAACACCTTCAACTACATAAGGAAGGCTGATAACGTCATAATTTTGATCATTTTCCATGTATTTGAATAGCAATGGGAGACCTGTATGATTTTCAAGCCAGTATTGAGAAAAAAGGACTATTTTCAACATGCCTTCAGCTGTAGAAGCTTCAAGAACCACATTGACTTGTTCGGAATGTTTTTTACTGAACTGGAAAATCTGTTTAGTCCCTTCATAAACTTCTAAATAATTAGTTTTATCATAGCCAGGGATTCGTAAAGATAAAGATACCTGAGCTGAAGGGGGGATTTCTAAACAATTAAAAGTTTCGCCACGATACAAAAGCCCATGAGGCCTGACATCGCTGTTTTGGACATAGCAAAAATACTCTAAATCGCAACATAAACAGTTTTCAAGGATAAACGGAGATTCAAAAGAGTAAATTTTCACATAAAACTTTTCATTCTCATCTTTAACCTCATCTTGTTGCACTCGTAGTACTGCTGAAGCTCGTTTATGCCCTTCATTAGCATCTCTTCTTAAGCTATTTCTAGCATCATAAGAATTAATAGGTTTTTGTTCGCATTCAATAACAGTAGGTTTTATTATATTAATTGATCTTTTTGATGACCAATTGTAACCTTTGATTTTTAATTGGAAATCTGTAAAACCTAATAGTTCTATAGGTAAAGGTACAGTACTTTGTGGAGGTAAAGGAACACTATTTGTATAATGGTCTTCACTTGATCTATTTGCTATAACTGGGAAGATTAATCTAATATCCAATGGCTCTTTTAGCATGTTTTTTATAGAAATCGGAGAACGGACTGTTAGTAAATTATCACCATGTCTTGAAGTTACTTCACATATTATTTGATAATGGTTACCTTTATAATTAAAACCATAAACTTTAGACCCAAGTTTATCTATACAAACATCATTCAACCTTACAATTTCCCCAAGTTTCAGATTTAATTTCTTTGTCTTATATGCTTTCTTAGCTTTCATATTAGTTTTAAACATTATAACTGGAGCCAAATGCGACTCTTCCTCTACTTCTTCAAAATCTAACGACTGTTCTTCAAGGTTATTCAAATTATAACTTCTATTATCTATATAATATTTCATCTTATGTCCAGTTTCATTACGTATAGCAAAACCTGAGTGAATACGAGTTATTAGTTTATGTGTCGGGCTGCTGATATTTTCTATTAAATTATAATCTTTAATCCCTGACCAAAAATTGCTACAAGATGATATTAAAGCTGATGAAATATTTACATTCATTTCTTTGATAACTTTGAGTTCAAAAGTCATAGGCTTACCTTGAATAGAATATTTTAGAAGGATGTCAGATTTTTCAATTAAAGGTTCCCAGTCAAGATATTGTTGATTGAAATAGAAAAGGCTTAATGAAGTATTGAATTCTATAGAACGATCAAGGTTGATTATTGGATAATCTAATTGGATCATGAAATAAGTACTATTTGAACCTTTGGCTGCAGAATAATCATGGGATATGCTTATAAGAAGTTGTTGGATTGTTAAGTGGATTATTGTTTTTTTTATAGATGTAGTTTCAGATTCTTGTGAGGTCTCAAGGCTAGAGAATTTACTTAATATATCTTTGAAAAAATGGATTTGACTTAGAGAAAAATCGATATTAACTTCACTTATTGCTAAACTGAGTTCTTTAGTATAATGAAGAGTGAATGTTAGTGGATGGATAAGATGCTTACCTATGATTTCTTCAGTAAAAGCTGCTGTTTTTCCTACTACTACAAAGAACTCGTTACAGCTTGCGCTTGAGTTTTGGAACTGCCCTGATACCTGAAGCATACAAAAACGCTTTATTTCTGAATCAAGTGCATATTGAACATGCTCTTCATCATATTCTACCATCAAATCATTAGTTACTATAACTTGTAAATTCTTCACATCACCTGATAATACAAGTTCAGACTTAGTTCCATTAGATTTAACTTTAAAGTTATCGAATTCTTTAGCCAAATGCATAATCGCTTGTAATGATAATGGCGTAATAACAATCCTTGGACTATTCAAATTTATATCTGCTATAAGTTTTTTCTCTATAACTTGTAAGCTAAAAGTTAGTAATTCTTGACTTTGCGTAAATAAAATTTGTATGTTTTCAACACTTTTATAGTTTAATGCTGCAGCCTCAACTTGGAATTTTAACCATTTTGAACTTGGCTTTTTAACAATGTTGATCTGTACATTTTTGAGTTTCCCTGAGATTTCTGAGAGATCTTCATTAGAAGGTCCAGGATTTACAATAATAAACCAAGTGACATCAATATATTCAAACATTAAATTGATATTCAGCTCTTCATTTTCTTTGCCTAATGGTAGTGCTGATAAATCTGAGCTAGGTCTAGATTTGTGTGATGAATCTTTAGAGTCATTAGAATTCAAAATTGCTAAGATCTTTTCTAGTTTTTCAAAATAGTCTTCATAGATGGCTTTTACAAATTTCAACTGCTTCAATGAAGATGCTAAAAATATTAATGGGACTTCACAACAGATATTAGGTAGGTCAACAGAGATTTTTATATGAAAATTGCTAAGAAGGTTGTCTTTAAATAATTCCTGAGCTTCTGTGACAAGTGTATAAATTGAACTTTCACTCATACTTAAAATGATTTCATCAGAGTTTTTTTGAAATTCCAACATACCCATATCGAAATCACAGGTACCTTGAGAAGAAGAGTTGCTTAAGAATTCAAAAAGAGGATGCTCAACTTGTAAGTAAATACTATTGTAAGGTTTAGATTGAGTATTCTCTGGTGGTTTGATATATTTTTTCATTAGAGAATTGTTATACAGTCCACATAAAGCAATGATCATATCAGCAGCCATTGTGATTTTGAATGAATTTACTTGACACTGTAAATATTTTTCATCAGTTTCTTGATTGTTTTCTATTTTAAGCTGAACCAAATCAGAGTTCAAACTTTCAAAGAAAAGGGCGTCACGTATAAAATCCTTAATAGTAATCTGACCTATTTGGCAAGTTAGATTATGAGATGAATCAGAATATATATTCGCAAATTGTAAATGAAGTTCACTTATATCTTGAGCTTCATCACTAATCTTACATGATACATTTTGTAACATCACCTCAGCTTTAAAGTTAGAATTGATTTTTGGCATAGACCTGTTAGGTATCTGAAAAGATCCAACAACAAATCTTGCAAGTTCTAAGTAAATATTACGGTTATAATAGTTTAAATGGAGGTTAGAAATTGAGACAATGCATTGAGTATGGAAAGTTTGTTCAGGGTAATCAGGATGATTTTCAAAGAATTTGACTAATTCTATACGAGTAAGTTCAGAAGAGTCCTCATGAGAAAAAACAACTTCCCTTTGTTCTATCCAGTCTTTAATAAGAATATATCCTAATTTTAGTTCGATATTATTTTTCGCTTCTTCCTTTATGAAATCCACTGAAAGATTTTTTGCGGTTAATGTGAGCTGATCTTTATCTTCATTTGAATCAACAACAACAACATTCAATGCTTTTATAGAAAAATTTACAGACAAATGCTTTTTATTATATGGGAATTTGATATTTTCCATTGACAGTTCTTCTAAACTTTCAGCTGCATCGAAAAACTCAACATCATCATCATCACTTTCATCATCAATATAAATTGGAGGTTTATATTCTACTGATATTTCTGGCTTATCTGATTGATCATCTTGTGTGTTTTCTGTTGTTGATGAGTATTGTCTTAGCATAATATATTGCATTTTGGATAATCTTAAGGTTAATGATTGGATATCTCCTTCGAGTTTTAATGATGTTAAATCAGGATCTTTAGGGAGTATTGGCTTTGAGGCTTGCATGTGGATATTAAACTTTTCAATAATGTTTTCAAGAATTGTGCTTTCTGGAGGCAGCAAGGCTACACTTATGTCTGTAACTTCTATATCATAGTCATCATAATATGTGTTTTCTTCGATATCTGAAGCCTTACAATTAGCAAGAGAAGATAGAGAAAATGCACGTGGTTTGCTTGTTATACGAAGATCTCCTGTATTTAGATGGACTTGGCATGTGTCTTCATTCAATGTATTTTCTGGGATTATAATCAACGGGGCTGAGATTGTCACATCAATATTTATATTCAGCTGTTTTTTCATCAAAAGTTTAAGTCTTTCCTGTGTTTTATTCCTCCACTTAGAAAGTTGGTTCATAGTTTCAATTTCTATCGACTCATAAATAGCCAGAGCTTCAGGGATTTTCAGGCACTCACTAATCCTCTGTATACAAAACGCATTATAAACAATCTCTAAAGGTTGTAAAGTCGCTTTCAAACTCATATCATCAGTTTTTGTCCTATCAAATTCCAACTTAAACAATGGTTCTTGTTTTGCATCTACTCTAGCAAACTCAGGAAATCCATCATTTTCTTCAGGAAAAATCTCTTCTTCAGCTTCATAAGACATATTTCCTTCATAATAACTCTCATCAACATTTTTTGGAGTAAATAATTTTTTGAATTTTTCTATTGGCGTAAAAGGGTCAATAATAGTCAAACTGCTTAATACAGCAAATATTTTAGTTAAAGATGTTGTCATAGATCTATGGACTGTTGCTTGATTAAGAGAAATTTTTAAAAAGGAAACTCTTGAACCATTTGCATGTCGGCCATCAAGTGAAATAGAACATTTGTTAAGGAAAAAGTGGATGAATGATTTTGTGTAGTCCATAGGAGATTGTTCGTCTAAAGATATAAGCTCTGAATATTCAACAAGGCTTTTGAGGAAATTTTCTTCTTCAGCAGAGTTATTGGTAAACCACCCCCTGCCCCAGTCAATCCATCCTTTTTTCTTTTCTTTTAAAACTGAAAGCTCTCTCTCAGCTACACAGCGAAATAAGTAGATTTCATGAGCAGAATGATCATCTTCAATAGCTAAAAGTCGATTTTCTAATTCATGAATGCTAAGACTTGCAAGACTTGTGATTTTTTGGAAGTTCCCGATACTTCTTCCATATTCTTGTTCATATTCTTTTACTAGTAAATGCTTGTAAACTGAGATATATTCAAGTTTATGTTCTTTTCTCAGCTTAAGATATTCAAAAGTTTTAGGTCTGAGTTTTCTTCTAAGTTTATACCTAACACGCTCAAGGACATAAATCCACCAATCTCGGGTTTTGGCTTTAGGTCTTTGAGTTGGCCGTAGATTTATATGAATACCCACAGCTTTATGAAGAGATATTATCGATCGAAGCATTAACAAATCTTGATATTGACTAGTTTCTAATGCACATGCCATATCTTCAACAAGTATTGATATAGAAACTTTAGGAATATCTGATTCTAATGGTGGCTTTAAACTTCTTCTAATTCTGATTTCAGCATTAACTGGCTTTAAAAGATAATATTCAGATATTTGAGGAATTGAGTCTCTATGAGAAATAAAAGGGTACATTAAACTTGAAAATTTATCATTAGTAATACTTTTTATCCATTCTGGCTTTGCACTCATCATATCAGTACATTTAGAAATATGATAGATACTGAATTGTGATAATTCTAAAAGCATAAAAGATTTTTGGGCAAGTTTTTTTGCTTCAAGTGTTACAAAACTTTTTTTCCAGTTTGAATCCGCTGGGGAGTAGTTTAGTTTTTCAAGAGTTAGACCAATAACAAATGGACGTAATGGGTTAGAGTTTGAGTCTTCGTATCGAATATGGACATTTTTTAAGGAGACACATAAGTTGTCTGCGATTGTGGCTTTCAGCTGCTGGAAATACGTTTTATTTGGATTCATAAATTTCGTTTTCATTTGCATGTCTTCAATTTTGGCTCTGTTCTTGTTCCGCTTTGATGCTAAGAATATCGAAGGATCTGGTTCATTAGATGCTGTGCATACAATATATAAGTCTTCTAGGGTTATTTGTATCGGTTCTTTCCATAAGGCTCTCCAATTAAATGAAACTTGTAATTTCCCAAGTACTCCTCTGATGACTTTAATATCCATGCCTAAAGCCATGCTCAAAAAGCGTAAACTTGTCGGACGTAAATTGAGGCAGTTTTGAGTGACTTGGCCACTCCAATTATCAACACGTAAATCTTTATCATCTAAATCTTCTACAAAGTCTCCTAAAAACTGCAGAAGTATTGCCTTGAACATACGCTCAAACATTTTTACTATGGCATAAGGTCATATTAGAAATTGAATTCAACTATTTAAATTAAGCTAAATAACATTGTAATTTTCTATGATGAAATTAAAATAAAACCTTTTTGGTTCTGTTAAAAATATAATAGTAAAAGTTTATTGATAATTATGATTTTATAATTTTAACACAGGAGTTTTGTGGGTAACTTAGAAAAAAATAATTTTTATTAGATTGTATTAGGAATATATATTGATTTTTTTTATAATATTATTAAGAATACTTATAGTTAATCAAAAATATGTAGACATTATTATCTAATAATGTATTTTTTTA